>CM019755.1:32221200-32444053 GCA_009761765.1 Phenacoccus solenopsis
AAACTTATTCCTTTTTGAAGAATAATTTTGAAATATTTTTTTCATCATTACTCGCGATTCATTTGTATTCAACTTCATTCGAATCTTCATATTTGTTTTGATGATAAAAAGATGGGAGACAGAAGATGAAAGATGGAAAGATAGAAAATATAGATAGATATACATTTCATAGTTTTTTCAAACATCGGCCTCAACAATCGCTTGGTCTAGAAGACTGCTCTTTGTTTGACTCCCTCTTTTACGTCACTGCTAGTTTTTTTTCCCCATAAGCCCTTTGCTTCGAAATTTGCCAAATTCTATGGATTGATTCAACAATGCCAGCATATAACTTGGATAAATTAAAGTTTGACAACACAAAAATGACTTCTATCAGCTGGCTTTTTTGTCTCGTCGTATTAATGTGATCAACTTCTCGTTGCCTCACTAGAGACAAAAATTAAATAACAAGTTACTGCACTGAATGGAAAAATATTGAACCTAAGGTTTTAGCCCCTCTTTCCCAGAAAGGGCATGATGGGATAAGATAGTCGAAAATGCCCCCGAGAGCTTTTCGAACGGTTCCTAGGGCAAAAGGTGAGCCACATCGAAAAAAATTTTTGACAAAAATTTCAGGCTCCAGTTGCGCCTGTTTTCGGAGATATAGGCAAAAACAAGTTTTTCGATTAACATTTTTTTTCTCGCCTTATTATAAAGGTGGAAAGTTGTAATTTTATTTATAGTATCTTGACAATAAAAGGGGTTTTCAGTAATTTTTTCAACTTTTTTCGATCAATCTTACAAGAGTTATGCAATTTTTAAAATTTCAAACCTCAATTTCTATGGCAAGTTTTCGAGGTGCAATCATGAAAAAATTCCATAAAATGTATCTTTTACCACTAATTATGTAACGCGCGATTCACCGTTTACGGCGCGGCGTACATATTTATCGGCGATCCAACGGTCTACCCGTATTTTAATCCGAGTCTCGCGAAAACGCTCGGCGCCGAACCCCGTAGATAGACGAAGATAACTCGAGACGCATCGCGAATGCACTACCGAGTTATCTTGCTACTACGAGAAATTTTTTTAAAGAAAGAAGATAAAAAAAATTAATTTAAAATTATTATTTTGTTTTAAAGAATGAAAAAAAGAAAAAAGAAAAAAAAAAATTCGTCCGATTATTCAACCCATGCCTACTATCCTCCACCCAGCGGCCTACCCGACCGCAACAACTCGTATTTAGCTACTCATTGTATTGTTATCGAATCTAGACAAAGTTGAAATATATTTCCCTATCTCGCGAATTTATTTGTCGGGAAATCACAATTAGCGTATGCACCGCGCTGCTATGCAACGCAGGATACGCTAATACCGAAGCACCGCGCGAACCAAGTTCGCCGCAGGCTAGACTGGGGACACTTTAGGGGGAGCTCCAATTTTCCCTAATTCCCGGAGAGACGATAGGACCAGACTCCGCGCTTGAGCCACGCAGTTCTGGTCGAGTAAAAAAAAAAGAGAAAAAAGAGATTAATAAAAACAAGCTCGTGTATTAGGAATGAACAAAATAATTACCTACCCAACTGTAGATGTTTAATCTACTACAAAAAAAGAAAGAACGAGCTCCCTATATGCTCGCGGAAAAAAGGTTATATATAATCGCGTACATTTCGATTCGCGCGAGTAACGCTTTTGTCATAGTTTGACAAATTATTATTAAAATACGTAAACTGGACGCTAACTAAGAATCTAAAGTATCAAAATCTATGTAACTCGCCGCGTTACATAGACTTCAATACTTTAAATCAACCAAAACGGTACAGTTTAATTGCTATAACAATTAAACTGTTAATTTTTGTAAATCGGCCGAAAGTACGTACTCGAAAGGGCCATGACCGCGCGTCAACAGCAGGGTTGCCTGTCTGTTGCGCAACGAAAAATTTTGGAAGAAAAAAAAGTAATAAAATAAAAATTCGTTTGTATTTTTTTTTAATTTTTAATTTTTGGTTTTAATTTTTGGTGAATTCAAAACGTTGTTTAAAATTTCGATTAGTTGTCGTCCAGTTTCTTCGCCTTATCACAGAGGAAGCTTTTCATCTGTGATAAGGCGGATGGAAAAGTGGTGAAAAACCGCCCGTTACATTTGCCCCTCGATTCATACGCGCCGAGCATGTTTAGGCAACGCAAAAGCATGTGAGGCACGGATGAATCGACGAAAACTGGTGGTTTTTACCACCCTCTTATTATAACATGAATGCAAAAATATAAAGAAAAGAAATAATCATAATGTTCAGTATAAGTGCTTAGTTCAGCAAAATTCGCAAAAGAAATTATATACAAGAAATATTGAGAAATATTTAGAGTATGTGTTACTCCACCTCTAATCGTCACCAAAACCTTTTAAGCTGATGCTTTCGAGAATGCAGTAGTCACAGGCACAAGTATTCTCCAAATTAATAAGTCAAACACCGTAAAATACATAATATGGTTATGCTGGGACTATTTACAATAGTACACCACTTATTTGATGATTTTCACAAAATTTATCTTACAATTCTAAATTAATCATTATGAATGGCATAATAATCATTAACTCTTTTAATGTGAGTGTATGAATGAAATTAATGAATTCAATTTTAGAGATAAGTCAAGGGACCTCAAAGGCATGTTACGAAAATGATTAGAGGAGTCATCATTAATATAAGAATGAGTTGAGTACTTATTAGTTTTTGAGAAAGGAATTAGGGGAAAATTCATTGCTTGTTTATTTACGTTAAAATCATTATACTGATCTAAACTAAAAATAAATTTGTCAGTATTTGTGATATTTGGTTTCATATTGTTTGAGTTGATGACATTTATCTTACGAATGCCTTCAACAAAATTAATAGTTATTTTTAATCGTGGTCTGTTTACATTAGGATTCTTTCTCGGAATAATTAAAATGTCCTCACTGATTTCGTTAAAATTCGAATCATTTGGAATGATCGAATCATCTAAATGGTTAGAAGTGAATTTTAAATGCTTAAGTTTTTTCCGTTTCTTTTTACAAAAGTAATTTTTAAATTTCAAATTGTCACTTGAGTCAGTTAGAATACCCGAGTCATCAGTCATGTCGTCATCAATACCTTCAATTTCCAACATTTTAAAACGATTTGAAAGAGGTAGATGATATATGTTCATTGGAGATTTACTCATTTGTTTTCTCGACGACTCTTTAAGTGTCGGAGGAATTTGCTCTGAGGTATTAGGGTTCGTACTCTCGAGTCTATCATTTTTCTGAGGCAATAAATCAGGTTGAATAAGTTTAGGTTTTCTAAACTTACTATTTATAAAAATTCGAGTGCGATATACTCTCGCAGATTTACTTGCCCCAGGCGGAGATTCCAAATTAGAATTCCATGGATCTCTTTTTACAATTGTAACTGGTGTAACCAATTGAGGTTCACTATCATTATTCTGAGAGGTTGACAACGCAAACGCAACATCACTAGGAGATTCAACAAAAGAATCATCTCGATTATCTGTAGTAATCTGAGTCAAATTTGTAACCTCATTAATCGTACTTGACTCAATTTCGCCATTATTAATTAAAATAGGCTCTACGTTCAGTTCTCGAGTACTAGAGCTCGAATCATCATTATCAATTAAACTCGTAGATGATGCAGGGTATTCTGACGTCTCATAACTGACTTCTGAGGAAAGATTCAAAGAATTATTCCCATTATTGTTAATAAGAATATCATTTGCCCCTCGATCATCCTGATTACTCACATTATGTACAAGTGGTGCAATTAACAACTTTAATTTACCTTTATCTAAATTATTTATGAAATTAAAATTATTAGAGGAATTATGAATATTTTGACATGAATCGGTAGAACAACAATCTTGTAGCTGCGTTTTGTCCCGTTGAATATTGTAGAGTGATGAATTTTGGATAAGGAGATGCTGCTTGAACCAATTTTGTCAGTATCTGTATCGAGTAGCATAATAGGATGGCATAATGGTGGTGGAGATGATTCTGAATAAGTGTAGGTAGATGCCCCTCGAATCTCAGCTTCCAATATCGTTGGATTGATTATAGCTTGACCATTTAACAAATCTTCTTGATCCATCATTAGCCTATTAATGCTAATCGAGTCGGTATTAAATTCCTCCTCACAATCAGTTACTCCTTCATTATCTCTCCTCTCATTGTCATCATGAATATAAGCTTTATAATAACCTCGTGTAAATGGTTTTTTAAGAAAAAGAGTCAAGTTCTCGTAGAAAATCGTGGCTTTATACCGTTTTAAATTGTCAGATCCAAAATCATCGTTAGCGATCGTGTTAATAATATAAAATGTAGCGTAATGTCATCACCATCATCCATTGTAATTTGTACATTAGCTGCACTCGTTATGCTCCCACTGGACCCCCTGAGACATTCATAACGTTGAGTTTACGAGCTATAGGTTTTACTATTATTCTATCACGACCATAACGTGCCTTTAACTTAGCAACCACATTCAAATGTATCAAAGATAAACTTGCCCCAGTGTCCAACACATTTTTATACGAGTTTTCCCTACTAGAGGACTGAGATAAGGATCCACAGGATGTAATAATCGTCTACTATGAAGGAATAAGGTTCTGAATCTATGGCTCGTACCGTTGGTACCCTTCTTCCCACAGAAAGTTCCAAATCATTCATATTTATTGCTTGAGCACCACAAAATTTAATGCTTCTCTTACATTCTTCGCTACTCTCATCCTCTGAACTCTCATCTATTAGTTTCGAGCAACGATTTGAAAGGTTGATAGTTGTTTCCATCTTTTTGGTCGATTCCTTCAAAATAGATAAAATTTGAGCTTTCTCCAAATGGAGCAATTTTTTTCTCTTGATAGTTTTACTTTTGAGGTTTAATTCCCTCTTAAACTTAGTGTTAGTGATAACCCTAGAGTGGTAAACAGAAGGGTTGGGATAGTGATACACCACGGCAATAGGTTGATTCTCACACTCATGGTTCCTTGATAACTCCCTATAAAGATTCTGTAAGCGAGCGGAGAAAGTCGTATCAGGATAAGTTCTTATCTCATCAAGAGTATTAATAGCCTTTGACCACTCTAATTTCTCTGTTGGTTGGTCATTTGAACCAGTGATAGCTCTACATACCTTGGCCACAGATAACTCATTGCTCACTATGACATTCCGAGTGTCACTGGTTCCTTGATCCTCCTCACTATCAGACCCTAGGTCGATCACAGTAGTAGTTGTGCCATATGGTGTATTTTGAAGCATCACCTTCTGTTCTCCATTTTGGATACATTGAACCATTCCATTCTCGGTCCCTACAGTGGTAACAATAGGTCTATTGCTCATATCGGCAGTATTGGCAGTGGTCCAGGAAACGGGTTTTAAATTATTTGTAAAATTCCCCTGCAAAGGCCAAGGAGGCAAAACTGTCATTACCGGTGTGTTACTAGTAGTATTTGAAGAATGTGTTGAGGGGTTATTCTGGTTTGTATTTGTTTTAGTTGAAGAACCCCATCGCAGCACTCGTTGAGGAGTTACCTGAGTTTATATAATTAGGTGTCGATTTATTAAAATTCGAACCACCACTCGCGCCACCTCCCTGATCACGGTCATTATAAGTCATGTTTGATGCCCCTGCATCTGATTTACAGTTACTTGAGTAACGAGTTTGAGAATAATCTCTTTTAGTTTTAGAAAAACCTGAATTCGCATTAGTACTGGTAGCGGTAGTACTGTTAGGTTTATTGGTTGCGTCTTTTCTAAACTGGTTCTGTTGATTGAAGCGGTTACTATTCGGATGAAACTCGGTTGTTTTTCGTTTATAAGAGTTTGAACTAGTGTTCTGACTCTGTAGTTGACCATTATTTGAACTGTTAGTCGGTACTATCGGAGTGGGTGCAGAAACAAGTTGGGGTATTACTGGATAAGCCAGTTGTCCTACGTTAGGTGTCCACATATGGAGAGGATAATTAGTCCTATTATCAATTGGAGGAACGGTGGCCTGATAATAATATTGAGGGTTATTAACCGGGTGCACTACCATTTGTGGAGGTGTTCTTGCTTCTGGTTCAGTGACTTGAACAGTATTAACCTGATTCTGTGAATTTTTTCGATTTGTACGAGAATAATTCGAATTATTTACATAATTATTAGAGCGGTGACCACTACCCGATGAGACTGGATTATTTACCTCCTCTTCTTTGAATTGACAGTATCATCAAGACTGCTAAGGCCCCCACCTCAAACTGAACGTACTGTTCTAACTGTTCTTTCAATTTATCGAACGACAAGAAAGTGTGGAAATTAAACTTGCGTTCTAATTCGTAAGGAAGTTTACTTTTAATCACTAGTGGTAGACGCTTCATGTCAAACTGCACCATATCTAATTCCTTCAAAGTCTCTTCCCATTTTAATATCTCTCGATAAATATCCTTAGTTGAGGAGTTACACCATGTAAGCCTCCTCCATGCTCCTACACACTCGAGTTGAGCCTCTTCACTCCAAAAGCAATCGAAGAATGTCGCTTTTAATTCGTCAAAAGTCATGGCTTGTAATTCGAGTCTACCCAACTGGCTTTCTGCACTTTAACCTGACGTTTCAAAATATCCATTTTTTGGATATCTGAGAGCCCTCTATTCGCGAAATTGGCCTCTAATAATTTTATAAACCCATGTGGGTGTTGCTGATTTCTAGTTGTGAATTCTGGAAGATTTTCCAACTTAGGACCCTTCGTACGTGAGTGAATTGTTAGGTCATTGAGTATGGTGGTGAGGCTACGTTGTTGGTCTAATGCAGCATTTTGATTAGCTGTTAATACATTAGCCAGAGTTTGTAGTATTTCGTTACTAGTAGGGATATTATTAGTCATAGTTTGCTCAGGATTAACCCTAGGAGCGTCACCTAAATTTGGTGTATTTTGAACGGTACAATATTTGAATTACGTCGAGCAGGTGGAATAGAATTATGCCCCAGTCCTGGTGGACATATGATTGGCATTCCACAGGTACATGGCTCACCCTTATTAAAGCTTACAGAAGCAACATGTTCCTCAATTACTTTCACTCGTTCACTAATTCGTTTCTCAAGCAATTCATTGATCTGAGCTAGAGAACTGATACTCAGATTCTCGGCAAGTTCAGGTACCGTGGATGATCGAGTTACTCGTTTGGTTTTTGGTGTGGAGGAAATTTCTTTACGTGTTGACACACGCCCCGTCGTATTTTTTGTAGGTCGACCCCTCTTGGTGGCTATCACCGCTTTCCTCCCAGGCTTCCTTCTCGTAATACTAGCACAAGGAACCTGTTCCTCCAACAAATCCTCTTCATCACCTTCAGACCCCATAGGACTTTTATTTATATTTTCGTCTTCTCTAGACATATTTATCTGTTATAATCAATAAAATTCAAAAAAAAAATGTATTTGTAATGTATGAATAAATCAAGTTAAATTCTTCGAATAGTAGCATTACGATCGGGTAGGCAGGGTAAGATAAAAATGGTAACAAGGAAATAATCGTATATTTTGAATAAAAATCTAAAATCACTCCCACCCTTCATATCATTTTGAGCAAAAATAAGCATCAATATAAATTTAAGTATAGAAAATAATATAATCATATGAGATTAAGAAATTTAGGAATTTCAATTTAAATTTGAATAATCAAAAAATATAATAACGGCATTCAGATCGGAAATTAATTATAATCTGAGAATAAAATTAATCGGTGCATGCTTTTTGAGAAAATTAAATTATAAAAATTACGTAATTTAAAAAGTTCAAGAATCGAAGATTCTTTTCAAAAATAATTAGTGCAAAGCACTGCTTCATTCCTTAAAAATAAATTGTTCCTAGGGAGGGCCGTTTGCCACTCCAATGCTAGGAGTAAATACTTAAAAACTAAATCAATCCTCAGTTCGTCTTTGCGAAACTGGGAGACAATAATTACATCACTGAACGACTTCGCGTATCAGGAGAAAATTATAAATAGGAATATACCATTTTAGGCAACCCTTAATAAATCCTTAAATCTAAATTGTATAACCATCTGTGTGGCAACAAAAGTAAAAAAAAAAATATATTTCAAGAATATAATATCGATTCTTGAAATTTCATAAATAATATTTTGTTAAAAAATCAAAATTAATTAACACACAATACACCGAATAATTAATCAGAAAAAATTAAATCCGATCCCGGACGGGCCCCCAAAATTATGTAACGCGCGATTCACCGTTTACGGCGCGGCGTACATATTTATCGGCGATCCAACGGTCTACCCGTATTTTAATCCGAGTCTCGCGAAAACGCTCGGCGCCGAACCCCGTAGATAGACGAAGATAACTCGAGACGCATCGCGAATGCACTACCGAGTTACCTTGCTACTACGAGAAAATTTTTTAAAGAAAGAAGATAAAAAAAATTAATTTAAAATTATTATTTTGTTTTAAAGATGAAGAAAAAAAGAAAAAGAAAAAAAAAAATCGTCCGATTATTCAACCCATGCCTACTATCCTCCACCCAGCGGCCTACCCGACCGCAACAACTCGTATTTAGCTACTCATTGTATTGTTATCGAATCTAGACAAAGTTGAAATATATTTCCCTATCTCGCGAATTTATTTGTCGGGAAATCACAATTAGCGTATGCACCGCGCTGCTATGCAACGCAGGATACGCTAATACCGAAGCACCGCGCGAACCAAGTTCGCCGCAGGCTAGACTGGGGACACTTTAGGGGGAGCTCCAATTTTCCCTAATTCCCGGAGAGACGATAGGACCAGACTCCGCGCTTGGAGCCACGCAGTTCTGGTCGAGTAAAAAAAAAAGAGAAGAAAAGAGATTAATAAAAAACAAGCTCGTGTATTAGGAATGAACAAAATAATTACCTACCCAACTGTAGATGTTTAATCTACTACAAAAAAAGAAAGAACGAGCTCCCTATATGCTCGCGGAAAAAAGGTTATATATAATCGCGTACATTTCGATTCGCGCGAGTAACGCTTTTGTCATAGTTTGACAAAATTATTATTAAAAATACGTAAACTGGACGCTAACTAAGAATCTAAAGTATCAAAATCTATGTAACTCACCGCGTTACATAGACTTCAATACTTTAAATCAACCAAAACGGTACAGTTTAATTGCTATAACAATTAAACTGTTAATTTTTGTAAATCGGCCGAAAGTACGTACTCGAAAGGGCCATGACCGCGCGTCAACAGCAGGGTTGCCTGTCTGTTGCGCAACGAAAAATTTTGGAAGAAAAAAAAAGTAATAAAAAAAAATTCGTTTGTTTTTTTTTTTTTTAATTTTGGTTTTAATTTTGGATCAGTTCAAAACGTTGTTTAAAATTTTGATTAGTTGTCGTCCAGTTTCTTCGCCTTATCACAGAGGAAGCTTTTTCATCTGTGATAAGGCGGATGGAAAAGTGGTGAAAAACCGCCCGTTACAAACATACCATAAAAATTTCAGAATTTTTGGAGTGGTGCAACATGGTCAAAAAAGATATAAACTTTTGCAGCGCGCTATACACCAAGCGGTTCGGTACTGTGCGCGCTGTAGGCCGAACGAACGTTACACGACGTTGCGTCGCCGCCTTAACGGTGCATAACAGCTTAACTGATCTTCTCGCGCTTAAAACATTACTTAGGCTTATATTGTTTCCTTTTTGGTTTACTTATAAGTGAACTCCTACAAATGATCAAATCAATCAATAGGCCTATTCCGTCTGTTTATTTGAAGAAAAAAATTCTTTCACCATAAAAATAACAAATATTAAAAAATTATAATAAAAATAATTATATTCTTATTAATATTTTTCTCCTCCTTATTATGATAGCGAGGAAGACCACTTCAGTTTGCAAAACAATTGTAACATATCATGCTTCTGTTTGCATGTAATATTATAATTGTTATGTTAACCCCTTCACTATAAGAACACTAACCAAAATTTTTTGACTTTTATATATTGTGAAAAATTCTAAATTCTTAATAATTAATTTCGAAAATGTCGCATAATGAATAGTGTATTAGATGTAATTTATTTTTAAAAAAATAGCGACATTTAAAATCTATCAATTCTGAAAAAGATGCGAATAAGTTTTCAAAGATATTAGGGGAAAAAGTAGATGATGGTGATATTTTGCGCGATAACTGTAGAAACATAGTTTGAAAATGTTACTCAAGCACTTGTAGTGTTTATATTCAGTGTTTTGTTTTGCTTCATCGCAAACATTTCAAAAATTAAAATCTAATGAATATATAAAATTGGATTTTTAATATTTTTGGTTTCGAGTTTTTTTTTTTTTTTTTTTTTATTATTATTATTATTATTATTTACATCATAGTAAAACAACTTTTTAGAAATCGCTAAAAAGTTTTTAAACATACGAAATTACAATAATTACAAACCCTTAAAAATCCGAAGTCATTAGAAAAACAACATAATAATACTTACAAATCATGTGTACTTGGCGGTCAAGAGGGGTATAGCGCATCGCATCGCGTCGCGTGTGCATCTGTAGCCATTTTTCAAAGCAGCTAAGATATATCTTAATTCTTTCACCATACAAATTAACGATTATTAAAAAATCATAATCAAAATAATCACATTCTTATCAGATTCTCCTTCTTATTATAATAATGAGGAAGACCAAATTAAAGAAGTCTTCCTTGCTATTATAATAAGGAGGAGAAAAATATTAATAAGAATATAATTATTTTTATTATAATTTTTTAATATTTGTTATTTTTTAGGTGAAAGAATTTTTTTCTTCAAATAAACAGACGGAATAGGCCTATTGATTGATTTGATCATTTGTAGGAGTTCACTTATAAGTAAACCAAAAAAGGGAAAAATATAAGCCTAAGTAATGTTTTAAGCGCGAGAAGATCAGTTAAGACTATTCTATACTGCTCTACGAACAACAAATTTCAACCTAATGGTGAAAGCCACGTGACCGTTTTTAACCAATCACGTTTCGAATTTTGAACCCTGACCCGCTCCCATCTGAATTTTGATACACTCTATCTCTGTCAATTTTCAACATTTTTCAATTTTTTTTTGTTGAGATGTTTGAAAATGAAAGACGAAGACGCAAACGAGTCAAATTTTTAATTGATTGTTTCTAAAAGAAGTTATAGCACGCTCGAGATACGTTGGTTGCATCCTTCCTAAATAAAGAACTAATCAATTTTTCAAAATTGTCTCAACAGTCACGTCTTCTTTAAACATTGATAAATAAAACAAAACGAACCCGAACAATTCAACTTCAATATTCGCGAAGATATAGAGTATCTAAATCACCCCTTAAATCGAGCTTTTCAGTTATCAGTTGTAAACAGAGAGAACAGCCTTAAGCTGTTATGCACCGTTAAGGCGGCGACGCAACGTCGTGTAACGTTCGTTCGGCCTACAGCGCGCACAGTACCGAACCGCTTGGTGTATAGCGCGCTGCAAAAGTTTATATCTTTTTTGACCATGTTGCACCACTCCAAAAATTCTGAAATTTTTATGGTATGTTTAGTGGTAAAAGATACATTTTATGGAATTTTTTCATGATTGCACCTCGAAAACTTGCCATAGAAATTGAGGTTTGAAATTTTAAAAATTGCATAACTCTTGTAAGATTGATCGAAAAAAATTGAAAAAATTACTGAAAACCCCTTTTATTGTCAAGATACTATAAATAAAATTACAACTTTCCACCTTTATAATAAGGCGAGAAAAAAAATGTTAATCGAAAAACTTGTTTTTGCCTATATCTCCGAAAACAGGCGCAACTGGAGCCTGAAATTTTTGTCAAAAATTTTTTTCGATGTGGCTCACCTTTTGCCCTTCGACTATCTTATCCCGGATAGAGTTCAAAATAAATACGAAGGTAGAGATGGACGTTTTGTAAAATGGAATTAAAATAAAATTCGTCAATACCAAAATTCAAATATTGCGTAATTTTTTCAGTTACTTTAACCCTCAACAAGATGATTAACGCTCACCTCAAGATAGATGAAACTAATGATAAAAACCTTTCCCGTTTCTTTTCATAGTATACCTAAACTATATACTATATACATACATAGTATAGACAACGGAAAGAAATTCATAATTTTTTCAAGTTACTCCCTCATTTACGTGATTGCTAGTTTTTTTTTTTTTTTTTTTTTTTTTTTTTTTTTCATAAACCCTTGGCTTTCGAATTTGCCAATTTTTACGGATAGGTTCCACAATATCATTGTTTGAACCATACTAGAAAACAACTAGCTATGAGATTAAATTTTATCAGACGCATATTTGTCCAGAAGGACATGAAAATTTATTCTTTTCGCATTCGCGATGAAAACGTTCCTTTGTATATGCCAACGTAGAAAAAAATTACAATGTAAATATGCCTTCGCGATACTTAGCAGGTGATACCTATACAAATTCAAGGCAACCTGAACACCTCAAATTTTTACATGATTCACCTAAACTACGCAAAGTCTCGCAAACAATGTTGACTACGACGCAGTATTTTCCGACGGCTGAGTAAATATTTATTTCGCACGAGCATATACTGTATACGTTCGATTTTCAACGATTTGGTGAAAACACTGTATCACACCTAAATCGAACCATTTGCATGAAATTCAGTCGTGTTCAAGAAACCATTACACTCGATTTTCGTTTCATCACTGGCTACTAACGATCACTTCGGCTACGTACAACTTGGATAACTTAAAGTCTTGACAAGACAAAAATGACTCATATCATCTGGCTTTTATGTCCTGCTATATTATGGATCACAGCGGTAGATACTCAAGTGGAAACAGGTACATAATCCCCATTGCTTATTTGAATTTATTTTAGAATTATCAGTTAGACATTATAGTATTTATGATCAATTTTCCAGTGTATCCCTTGGTGATGGCGATTTACAGCAAAGAATATCGGGGACCAATAACTTTAACAGATTCTAAAGAAGCGAACGACAGCAATTTAAAATTGCCAATCGATAATAAGGAACCCACGTTCATTGCGTTACTCTGTGAAGATATCAAAACTCACTATTTCATTGTGAAGCAAGTAATCGACAAAATCGGTTCGATAGACAAAAATTTAACATGCGAACATCATTCACAAGCTAATGTGAGGGTGGAGATAGGCTCAAATAATGAATTTATTTATCGAATTGGTTTTCATGTAAGTATAATTTAATTTTTTTTTTTTCAAGAAATTAACGTTTCATAACAATGCACAAAGGGTATACCCGAATAAGGGGTGATTTTAGCCCCAAACGCTTTTTGGCACCTATACTCCTCAGGTGGTGTGTCTAGACTAGAAAAAATTTTTCGCCAAGTTTTGGACCCTTGCCCCCTCTCCATTCCTGTTCCACACACATTTTATTGTCGTTTTTTCACCAACTTTTTATTTCGTTCAGAATGAAGGAAATTTTTTGTTCTTTCGCACATAGGTAGGTATCGTAGTGGTTTATCTAAGATTAAATTTTGAGCAATTTTGGTTCACTCCTTCAAGGGGTTTTGGCCATTTGAAATTTTTAACTGTAAAAAATAACTTAATAGCGAAAAACGACGACTTTTTTAAAGTATCCTAAAGACGCAATACTGTTAGCTGAAGGTGAATGAGGAGAAGGGCTGAATGTTGCGCTACTCGTAACGAGTGGTGTATTATTTATTTATTTTCTTAAATTTTAAAATGAGAAATAAAATTATTAGCATCCGAAAAGTGGAAAAAATCGGTTATATGATACGTTTTTTGCATTTGGCGGTCCACGACATCTGTAAATCTCAAAACTGAATACGTAAGATGAATCTACATAAAAAAACACGTCTTTAGGATACTTTAAAAAAGTCGTAGTTTTTCGCTATCAAGTTATTTTTTACAGTTAAAAATTTCAAATGGCCAAAACCCCTTGAAGGAGTGAACCAAAATTGCTCAAAATTTAATCTTAGATAAACCACTACGATACCTATTTATGTGCGAATGAACGAAATGAAAAATTGGTGAAAAAACGACAATAAAATGTGTGTGGAACAGGAATGGAGAGGGGGCAAGGGTCCAAAACTTGGCGAAAAATTTTTTCTAGTCTAGACACACCACCTGAGGGGTATAGGAGCCAAAAAGCGTTTGGGGCCAAAATCACCCCTTATTCGGGTATACCCTTTCTCATCATTCAATGTTACAGTTTAAAGTGACCGAAGAAATATTATTCAAGCTTTTGAGCGATGTGCCTAAAAAGGTAATATCAACTAGCGACTATAGTTTATATCAACAAATCGATTATAAATATTTGCTTTAGATAGAAATGCGTAATCATTAGCATCTATATTGCACCTCTAATGAAGTTTTACATTTACTTTGTATGACAGGAAGCTGCGGCCACTGAATCTTTTAAACTTTTGGGTGAATTTGCAAAAATATTCCAAATGTTTTCATCGGTAAGCGCTACTACCCATCATTTATTTTATGCAGTGTTTTTTCGGGTCACATGACGTCTTGTTCCCTTGCGCGTTACATAGGTAGTAGATTATTATGAAGTAAAAGTTAAAAGTAAAAGTTACGATATATGTCTACTTGAAATATTGAAGTGGCTGAAACAGATAGTCATGAAGTGGGGTAACCATCTACAATGAAAATTAATACAGTATCTTGTAATCTAGTGATGATTAATATGTGCAGTTTGCGTCAACATATAGCATGTATGATGTAATAATATTGGCTAGAAAAAGAACTAAACATAGATGGGTTGGGAGAGGAAATAATGTGAATCAATAATTTTTGATAATACAACGTCAATTACACTTAAAAATTCCCAAATAAATAACAGTACATCTCTTACAACATAAGGTATTTACACACCTGCCTGTTGCATGCTTGCCAGCATGAGAGTAACCAGACTCACTACCAGCCATTGTTAACGACTTCCTTAAATGACTGTACTCGCTACCTGCAAAATCATTTGAAAAACGAAGTGATCTGCAATTGCTCGTTTCGGTCGCTACTTCATCATATGAGACAATGCTGAAACATTCTGGACCCTTTATTTCCCCCTCCTCAAATTCTGAGCACGATATCTTCTCCTTCCCTCCAAACTCACCTGTGAAGTTGAATTCGAGACTTACTTCGTATTCTCAGCAATGATGATGAGTCCAAATTATCACTTGTGAGCAACTGGAATATACTCAAACGTGACCTCAAATTTTGCAAATCCACTGCATTTTATCAATTAAGAGCCAAATTCGGGTAGTAATGCTTTGATCCTAAATTAGACTCACAAATAAAGTTCGAACATTCTATTTACATGAAGAGGGGAGATATGCATGATTCATTAAATTTTATAACTCGAAATACCATTGGAAACCTCGTTATTGGCTCCAACTTCACACAGCAATGATGTACTTCGCGAAGCAATAATGCAAAAAAAATTAAAAATTCGATTAACCGGACAAACTTTGAAATATTTGTCTTCATTCACCTCCTACCTCAAATCTAGGTGAAAAATTGAGAAATCTACACGAATGTTAAAGGAGGCGTATGACAGCTCACTACAAGATGTTTCATGTAGTTTATTTCGGCTCAAAGTTGACTTAGACATTATAAACTGTCTTACGCTATTTTACTGGCAAATTTGAGATGCAATATCTCTGAGGTGGAAAGGAAGAATATATTAAGAAATTTGTTCGTTATCCTATAATACATTAATGCCTTTTAGAAATATTTGAAATTAAGAAAGACTTTAGAAGAAATTTTCTCCCTTACAGCACTTTCTATAATTACAAAATTCAATCAGTCTATCAGTCAGCTTCTTTTATTGAACTAACACGGTTTTTGAAAAAATTTTAAAAAAGGCAAATCTGATAACTAACAAATTTATGATTATGATTGATCACGTTATTAATTTTTCCTCGTTATATTTCAGGATAAATCCTTTCCAGCAGCAAGTTTACGAATACGCTACGACTTTAAACGAGGAGTGCCCTTATTAATAACACACACAGTAAAAGCTCACATGCATTCCAACACATACGAGGAAGAATGCAAAGAGATAGATGTGAGAAAATACCTACATGAAGAGAAAAGATCTTATGCAGATTTAGTTGCAAAATTTGCGTCGAAAGAAGCACCTTCTCACCATCAATGGCGACAATTAGTACCAATGCAAGATTTTAAGGGTATATACACAACCCAAGCGACCTGTATTTACTTGAATTACTTAATATTACACGAAAACACTATCGACACCTTAAAAAATATAGAATTTTACATACGAAAGATCGCTGATGTAAGTTTATTTATGCCCCATACAAATTCATTCTCATATATCTAGTCACAACACAAAAATTTCAATCAGCTGAAGTATTAATTGTTGAACAATTTATAGGTTATAAATGAAGTTGATGTCATCACAGGGACATATACCAAAGAAGATAACAATTCTGATTTGAATACTGTTCAAAATGAAAATACAATTCCCACCATAGTATGGAAGAAGATCAGCTATACTTCGAATTACAGGAACTACGCTATTTTGGGGATCATTCATAACAAAGAAACTGAGAGGATTTGTAGTGAGAAAGATGCGTTAGGTTGGCCCGATGATAACAAAAATGAACAGGAAACTGGAATTGGAGTAATGTACTATTGTTTAATGGATGATAACGTGAGTGAGATATTAGACCTCAAGAAGGGTGATAAATATTCACCTTTCAACTTACGTGAAGTTCAGTATGAAAATAAGAAAATCGACCTCTTAGAAAGAATCATAAATAGCTTTCCTTCGCCAAAAACTGAAAATTAGTCATTAAGAAATCAAATAAACAACTTGCCTTCATCGATAAAACAGTACTTCCCCTCTCAACAAAGTGCAGTAGTCCTCAAAGTTAGAATAATAAGTAAACTTAATCGAGTTCTACTTCACTTTTTCGAAAATTAGTGTGAACTAGCGTTATAATTATTGAAACCTATTTATTTCATACTGAGTTTTACTCATTCTCATACCATGTTACAATCTCTTTTGCCTTAGAAAAAATATATGAAGGAATAAACCATTGGTTTTTTATTTTAAATTTTAAATTTCAAAGCTTTAGATACATGTGTAGGTTGAATTTAGCTTTTTTTTTTCAATAATTTGGGGGACAATTTGGCAATAGTTACTAAATGACGTCATGAAGACTTCATAAAAATTTGCCAGAAAATGTTTTTGTTTTCTTGAAAACGTGAAATTCTTACAATACATTGTCTTAATCTGAGGCGTGGGTGTCTACAACATAAGTATATGAGCCTAAAATTTTCATGATGTCCTTTAGAAGTCATTCACTAAGCAATGTGACCACCGCTTTCTTCACTAACTGAAAAACCTGAAATTCCGCTCGCCCAATGGGTACAGCTTAGTTTGTATGTTCTTTCGTACTTTTAAATTTATTCAGTTTTTTTTTTTAGGAGTCTTAGCATAACTGTGTGATGAATTGAATAAAATAGAATACGCAACTCGGGGATGATGTGCTTGATTATAAACTCGAATGATACAGCACGAGCCGCAGACGAGGGCTGTAACTTTCGTACTCGTTTATACTCTAGCACATGATTCCCTTGTTGCGTAATATACTATTACTCCTCAATATCTCATTCAAAGTAACGTCTCGGAAACTTTGTTCTCATATACCAACGTGCAATTAGTATCACGCCAGATATGACTATTATAAAGTTGCCACAATTTTTATTTTCTTAGATATTATTATAAGTGTATATATTATTTATTTTCTTTGTTAAATATAAGTATTAAGTAGATTTAAATTTTAAAAAAGTTTATCGTGTTGCACGTTGATTTACACAACATATAATATTTATGGGTGATTTAATTTCACCATGCATCCACATGAAAATTTGAAAATCCTTATTTTCTTAACTACAAAGTGATAATTCATGTTAATTTTATTTGTTACGTATTAAGTGGGTTCAATTAATTATCGCATTGTAATTACATAAAAGCAAATTACCAGATCTATTTCGTTATTAATCAATTAAATGTAAATGTATGATGAATAATTATTTTTTGTTCAGAATTTAATGCAAATATCTATTATTTCCAACTTTTCTTAATTCAAATATTGATGAATGAAAATATATTTTCAAAGTTTCATTTCGACGTTGAATTCATTGCAAACATCCATCCAAAAAATAGGGTAAAAAGTTTTGTAAAATAACAAGTTAGTGCACTCGAAAAGTCAATAATAAATCAGAGTTGAGTTCATTTCCCACAATACCAGAGCTCTGATCCAATCGCAACTCTGAAAGGTATTTTGAATATTTTGCGTACTATTGAAACGATCATTGGTTGTTTTTTCAGCCACCGATCACAAATGTGGCTTTCCGATTGTAGCGCACCAGGTGTTCGTTTCTGAACTGACTACATTGCTTATATGGATATGCAGAAACTTGATATTCTATAATTATAATTTTGAAAAAAAAAAAAAAAAAAAACATAACCAACCAAAACGTTTCACAACGCGCCTCATTCTTACGAATCGACGAAAATTTTCAAAACATAACTGAAACTTTTGCACAATCGTAATGTTGTTCTTTTTTGTTCAGAGTCATAGCAATCTTAAACTTTTCATCATTAATAAGTATTGGTTTCATGAAAAAAATTTCCAAAATTAAAATTCATAAAGGGAAACCACAACGTCTCTAAAAATGAAGTTTCAAGGTCAAACGTGTACAACTTCGCGTTATCTCGCGTTTGACACAAAACAATAAGATTATTTCATTTACTTTGTACTTAAATACATAATATTTCCATACCTATAGCCAGACTTCGGTGTTGTTCCTTCATCGCATGCTACATAGGATATACACTCCTTTATTCAATGATTTTTACAGAGAGTATAGTTATTCATGAAAAACTAAACAAACTAGGTGATTTTACACATCTCTCTCGACAAGAAATTGAATTTCAAAAAGTTCATCTGCGTCTTCGAAGACTTTTTGATATTCCATTTGGTAGTATGGGGAATGAGAAATAACAATGCATTTTTATATCAATGACTAATGAAAGCATTCATTTCAAAATGTGAAGGAAAAAAGAACTCCCACGTAATATTTGCCGGATTCATAGTTGCCCGAATGAAATTCCATTATTAGAACCAAGATGTACAATAAGATACGAAAATTTCCTTTTTTTCATGCTCGTTGGAAACATTCCTTTGAATATGAGAACATGAGAAAAATTACAAGTATGCCTCCTCGAGACTTGATAGGTTGTACCTATACAAATTCAAGGCAACCTGAACACTTCAAATTTTTACATAATTCGCCTTAATAACGCAAAGTCTCGTAAAACAACGTGGCCAACGACGCAGTACTTCGAACGGCTGAGTAAACAGTAATTTCGCACGATCATATGCTGTATACGTTCGATTTTCAACGATTTGGCGAAAACACCGTATTACACTGAAATCCAACCATTACTTGAAATTCAGTCTTGTTCAAGAAACCATTACATTCGATCTTCCTCGTATCAGTGGTTATTGACGATTATTTCGGATATCTATAACTTGAAACAATTAAATTCTAACAACACTCAAATGACTCCTATCACTTGGCTTTTTCATTTCACCGTATTATGGACTATAGCCGTGGATATTCAAGCGCAAGAAGGTACGTAAGCTCATCATTTATTTGAAATTTATTTATAATAATCGGCGAGAAAAATTAAGAGTACATCACCGCTTCATCTTAAATTCCCTTATTTTCCAGTGGATCCATTGGTAATGGTGATACAACGCATAAAAAGTCGATCTAGACCTGAAGGAGTTAAACAAACAATTTTAACAGATCTCACAGAGGCGAAGAAATTGTCCCTTGATAATACTGAATCCGCGTACTTTGTGTTACTTTGCGGAGATACTGACACAAATACCACACACAAGGATTTCCTTGTGAAACAGGTGAAAGGAAACCTCGGTTCGGAAGCCGAAAATCTAAAATGTGAATATTATTTGCAAGCTTACGTGAAACTGAAAGAGGTCCTATATGAACCTCAATTTTATGATATCGGTTTCGAAGTGAGTATCGTTTAGTTTTCATTCATTACATCGAAGCTCGAAGACGTGTAAATTTTTCATCGATAAATTTTACAGTTTAGGGTGCCCGCACAACTATGGCCTACACAGGTAATAAATAAAAACTAGCTATTTTACCACAACTGGCATTTGTAACTAAGTTAAAAATTATACCAAACAGAAACACTCTTATCGCCAATTCACGATCTAATTTTTCATTAGATTAACATACTGATCTTAAACATTCACTTTATACTCTAATAAGATTCTATTTATATTCTGTCGCAGGATACCATGGACACCGAATCTGTCGATTACTTAGCCAAATTTATTAAGGAATTCCGTATCAATTCGCAGGTAAGCGCTACCACGAAACATTGGCTTTATACAGAGTGATATGAATCTCTTCTTTTTTTCGCGCGATAAGTAGTCAATTATCGTGAAGTAATAGTAATGATATAAGCCAATTCAAAATATTGATGGGGTAGAACAGAGCATCTAAATCGAAAATTAATATTTTATGATCCATTCATGATGGTTGTGTGTAATTCACTTCAGCACCCTAGCACTCAATATGTAATATTTGTCTGAGGAATAGAAAATGTAGAAGGGTTGGGGCTGGAGAATAATGCGAAATAGGCACCAAAAACGTGGAAAAACTGGTTTATTTTCCAAGGTCATCTTCACAAATACTGAAACGCGACGTAGCGACCGCACTGCGTCAGAATCAGTCAGAGTAAGATATGCCAAGTATAAAATATACTTCAGTAAGAGACAGTGAGATTAATATTATACAATACTTGACCGGCCATTTCGTGTACTCTGCATGATTAATTCGTGTTCTCGAAACTTACCTGAAACAAAGAAATAAACATACACGTATAGAATTAAAGCAATAATAACGTTTTCTGGCTCAGTAAATCCTCTTAGTATAAACGTAATGTACTGATTGTATGATGAGGTTGTGATTTATTTTATATCTGGTGCTGACAATTTCGTATGCGTTTTAATCGTGTCGATTTTAAGTCATCACATTATATCTTCTCAGAGCAGTAACCCGAGTAGCAACTCGATTCAAAAACTCATCATGTACATGTATTTCAAATTATTAAATTAGAGAAAACCTCTTACAACACGAAGGAATGTACAATTGTACATCCTTACGCTTGCCTGAATATCGAAATAAAAAATAAAAAATAAAAATAAAATTCCCAATGATTATAATATGACTGTTTCATATACTTATATTTAAAAAATTTTTTATTTCAATATCTAGGCAAACTTTGTGGTTGTTTTCTCATCGTATGTCATAGGGAGTATGATTATCTTCCCTCATTCAATATTTTTTTCAGAGGCTGCTAGATATGATATCTTCAAAAGTTGTTCATGAAGAACTAAACAAACTAAATTATTTTCCAAATTCCTCTTTCTTTACCTATTCGCTCCATTCTTCATCGACAACTTTCTACAAAGTAGTGAAATTAGTATTACATGTCCTAACTGAAGCTCACTTCCCAAGACCATTATATTAATATCTTCAACTACAAACTTCAATCAGATAGCGCATAAGTATTTTATTCCTTCAGCTGAAATGGTTTTTGAAAGCACTCCTAAAGCAGCAAAATCTAATACTAAATGAATTGCTATGATTTGTCAAGCTATTAATTTTTCTCCGTCAAATTTCAGGATGATCGCAAATCTGTAACACTTCTAAAAATACAATACGACTTTACCCGCAACGTACCCAAATCAATAACGCATACTGTAGTAGCTCAAATGCATTCCAACGAATACAACGAAGAATGTGAAAGTATAAATGTACTAAAGGATGAAGTAAAAGAAGATACGACATCTTATGAAGATTTAGTTGCAAAATTTAAATCCCAACAAGTCCCTTCTGATCACCAATGGCGACAGTTAGTACCGAAACAAGATTTCAAAGGTATATACACAACTCAGGCGACTTGTATATACCTTAATTTCGTTCTGTTGCATAAAAAGGCCATCAACAGCTTAAACGGGATAGAAATTTTCATACGAAAAATCGCCGATGTAAGTTCACTCTCGCTTTATAAAATTTTCAGCCAACCATATCTACTCATAACACCACAATGCCGATCAACTGATGCATTAATTGTTGAAAAAAATTACAGGTTATAAATGAAGTTCATGTTGACAGCGGAACATATTTCCACACAGAAGACAATTCTGTAATAGGAACTGACCAAATTGGAAATGCAATTCCCACCATAGTGTGGAAGAAAATCACCCGTAATGAGCTATTCAAGAAATCAGCTTTTCTGGCGGTCATTCATAACAAAGAAACTGAACGGATTTGTAAGCATGAGAAAAGTATAGAAAACTTGGGGTTACCTGCGCACAACACGGATAAGAAAATTGAAATTGGCGATATGTACTATTGTTTTATTAATGCAGAAATAAAAAACAAATTAAGCTTAGCAGTGAGCATGTGTTCAATCTTGACTCAACCAATCTCCAAGTCATGAACCACACCTAGTGCAGAAACTCAATGTTTACTTTAATTTCAATTTCCTTTGCTGTTTGCGAATTCATTTACATAATTAAATCAAATGAACAGTAAAATAATTTTATTCTTTAATATCAAGTGAAAGTAATTAATCATTTAAAATGGTATTTAAAAAAATTAATAATGAAGCAGATGGTTCTTCTTACTTTATTTATATCTTTAGCTATCCCGAGTTACATTTTATTTTGTTTATTATTATTATTATTTTTTTTTAATTTTTTTTTTTGTTTTCTCCTTTGTGCTTTGTTTCGCTTTACATTACTTTTTATATATTATTTTTCTCGGTAGTAGTAGTAATCCTCCACTTCATCGTGCGAAAATTGCGAATAGGGTAACAGTATCATAATTTTACTAGTGTACAAGTTCTTTTTATTTTTGATATAAGTTTTTTTTAATCTAATTTATTTTTAAATATTAAATTATAATTTTTTTTTTTTAATTTATTAATAAACTTTAATATTATTTTTTTATGATTTATTAATTTATTTATAAACAATGAAAAAAGAAAAGAAAAAAGTTGTAAATTTTGTCAAAAAAGTTGGGAATTTCATTACAAAAAGTTGGGATTTTTTCAAAATATCCTCCCCCCCCTCCCTGAAAAATGACTTAGTTACCCTCCTGCATTTACGATCATGATGGGTCACGTTATTAATTTGTTTGTGTTAAATTTTAGCAATTTAGGTATTATGAAACGATATTTAAAAATACAGTACGACTTCAAATATAACACACCTAAATTCACAAAACATAAGGTAAAAGCTTGGATGCATTCCAACACATATGAAGAAAAATGTGAGAATATAGATGTAATACCAGAATATAGGATAATACATGAGGAAAGATCTTATGATGATTTAATAGCTCAGTTTAAGACCGAACCCATTGCTGATCACAAATGGCGACAATTAGTACTAATACACGATTTCAATGGTACATACACAACCAAGGGGACTTGCATATACCTGAACTATGTACTGTTACACGACAAAGCAATTAAGACTTTTAACAGATATAGAAATTTTCATACGAATAGTCGCCGATGTAAGTACATTTGTATACTATATCAACTTCAATCACACATATATACTCATTACATAAAAATTCCAACCAAATAAAATATCAATTGTTGAATAATTTTACAGGTTTTAAATGAAGTTAGTGTCGTTACTGGAACATGTATCAAAAAAGACGACAATTCAGATTCGGAAACTGAGAAAAAAGAAAATACAATTCCAACTATAGTGTGGAAGAAAATCAGCTACTTCCGGGATAGCGAAGAATACGCTATTTTGGCGGTCATTCATAACCAAAAAACTGAAAGGATTTGTAATGAGAGAAACACGTGGGGTTGGCCCAATGACCACAACAATGATCAGTAAACTGGAATCGGAATAATATACTACTGCTTAATGAATTCTAAACTGAGTAGGAAATTAGGTATCATTAGTTTTAATGAATATTTACCTTTCAACACACATGAAGTTCCGTACAAAGATGAGAAAATCGACGTTTCAGCACGAATGATAGATAATTTTTCTTCACCGAAAACTAAGGATTAGTGATGGTAAAATCGAAGAACCTATACTAGCCTGAAATTTCCTCATAAGAATGGTATGAAAATTCACGTGGCAAAAATGACCTATACGCGCAATTACTCGAAAAACTCGAATTTTCCGGAGAAAAAAACTGAAATCGAATTCCTCGAGGAAAAGTATCAGAAAATGATTTTTACTTTTATTCCCCTTTCCCGTTAATCTTGTGTTCTTCTCAAACTTTTAACTTATATTCAATACACATACGCTACTTTGAAAAATGTAATTCTAAAAATAGCGACGCAGGCTAACTATTGGGATTTAAAACTAAAGTGGTCAACATCTGCTAGCTGTAAAAGAAAACACTGAAACAATGATAATGTAGATTTGATTATCATACTATAGTAATACGTTGTGTATTTATGTATTTGAGAAGGTTTATGGTGTTTGATATTTCTATTCCAGTTCATAAATGATTCTTATTACGTTAATAATTATTTTCCATATAGGTATTACATCAATATTAGATAATGGTGAATGCAGTATATATACATTTTTCAAGTTCCAATCTCCAAAGAAAATTATCAACCTCATCAATCTTATGCTGAATGTTAGACAAAAAGCTCTTTCAAGAGTAATGCTATCTGTTCGGTTCCACAGTGCTGTATAATCGGAATATGTCCTTTCATACAGATAACAAGTATACTTTCTCTTACACTTGCTCTACAAAGATCAAAAATGCTGGTTTAAGACGAATTATGTTATTCCCACTCTGTTCAAGCTTGTGAAAAATATACGGATAACCACACAACTACAAATTTCTAAAATAATATTTTGAAGGCTATTTTCGTTCTGAGACTTCAATTTTTCAGGATTTCCCAAAAAATAATTATTGGGTGTAATAGTGTATATATTTCACTGGACTTGAATAGCATTAATAATTTTTTCTTCCTAGCACGCATTAGTGATCAAAAAAATGTTGCTAATATTTGATACTGCACATATACTTCGATAAAATTATCATTTGAGACTTCGAATAATTTTTACTGCATGCATATAAATTCGTATATTGTTGCTCCCAAACTGGTCTTTAACATACATTAATGCATTCTTATTAGGATGCAATAATGTAGGTGAGTGCAACAAATGCAATGATGTAGTAATTTAATGCAGAGAGGCACGAAGGTCCTTAATTCATGTTTCCTTCATCGTACTGAACAAGGTTTCCTATAGAGATGGCAATTCATATCTAATATGTTCATGGATTCATTAAAATTGGTTAAAAATCACCGGTTATAAGCAAATACTAGATTTTCCATACTCTGGTAAAAAAATACTGCATACTGGACATGACTGCAAAGTGCAAAATACCGGTAAGGCCGGTACAATACCGAAAACTTGGCAACACTGGTTGCTACCTACACAAACGTAAAGCGACTTGAACACCTCATATTTTCACAAAATCCACTTGAACTACGCAAATGTTCGTAAACAAAGTTAAATATGACTCAGTATCGAACGCCTGAGTAAATAAATTTTTTACGAGCAAATGTTGCAAACATTCGAATTCCAACGAATTGCCGAAAACACCGTATCATACTGAAATCCAACCATTACATGAAATTCAGTCGTGTTCAAGAAGCATCACACTCGATCTTCGTTTCATCATTGGCTACTTGCGATTATTTTGCATACGTGTAACTTGAAACAATTAAATTCTAACAACATCTAAATGACTCCTATTCTTTGGCTTTTTTGTCTCGCCGTACTATGGACCGGAGCCGTGAATACGCAAGTGGATGCAGGTACATAAGCTCATGGCTAATTCGATTTATATTAATAATAATCAGCGAATGTATTCTCTTACTTTTCAGTGCAACCTCTGGTGATGGCGGTTTATATTCAACAATACGAACCCGAAAAAGTAGCTCGTATGGATCCAAAAGCAAAACCTTATTTTATCAGGAGAGTAATTTTAACAGATGCTGAAAAGGAAAATATCGACAATTTGAAACTGCCACTCGGTGACACTGAACCCACGTACATTGCGTTACTTTGCGGAGATAGTAAGGAAGATTCCGAAGAACACAAGTTTACTGTGAAGCAAGTGGTAGACAAAATTGACTTGATAGACAGAAATACAAGATGTGAATATTATGTACAACCTTACATGAGAGATGCAACAAATACACATACAGGAGAACAATTCTTAACTTTCGGTTTTGTGGTAAGCATCCATCAATTTTGTATAGCATTAACGTTTGATATCAACATACAAATTTCTCATTAAACAATTTTACAGTTTAATGTAAAGGCAGATTTATTATTCCAAATTTTGGTATTAATGGATGAAGAGGTAATAAAAACTAGCTATTTTTTTACATTAGAAATTTGTTCAGTTTAAAAATTATATCAAATAGAAATAATCTTATGCATAACTCACAACGTAATAATCATCTATAAGCAGAGGCGTAAGTAAGGGGAGGGAGCTTCCCCACAGGTGTTTTGAAAAGTTGGGAAATTTATAATTGTTGAACTCTAAAATTGGGAACTTGAATTTTTTGTAGAAGTAAATATTTTATTAAAATATAATTGAAAAAAATATTTATTTTTAAATTATAACTTGACAACTATTTTAATATAAATGTAATTATCGCGACCGGTTTCGGCATCTACCGCCGTTTTCAAGCGAATAATGATAACTACATGACAAGTTCGACCGAACAATTGACGAAACTATAATGTATTCCTTTGGGAAAATAAGCACTCGAATTCATTCAGTTGGTGCCAGCTTATATCATGTATAGCGCACAACAGACTATTCGCGATAACCGAAAAAATTTCCAACTTCGCGAATCACGACGAACGGTTGAAGTGCAGTTGTATGTATTAAATCATGCTTAGGTTCCGTTCTCCAGGTGCACGGATAGACAGACACATAGACAAACAGACAAACAGATCACAACATGTAAATTAATATAATCGATTAATCGAAGTTCGATTATTCCAATACCCGATTAATCGGATTTAGATTAATGAAATAATCGATTATTAATAGATTTTTTTGATATTGTCTAATGTCTATACTCTGTAGTTACAACGTTAACGGAACACGAGTGAATAAAGGATAAAATAAAAATTCAAATTCAAATTTTTCTATCGATTTTTTGCAATCTCTTGAAATTTTTCCTCGATATTTTTTACAATCCAAAAATTTTTTATAACATTTTTATACCTATTTCGAATTTTTTTATCGATTTTTCAGCATTAGAAATTTTTTGCATCCAAAATTATTTCAAATGATTTTTTAATTTTACACTTAATCTAATTTTTTTCAACCTAGAAATTTTTTCTTCAATTTTTTGCCAACTTTGGAATTTTTTTCAATGAAATTGTGGCGTTAAAAAATGTTTCCAAAGTTAAAATGAATATAGACTTTTTGAAATAAAAAAATAAATACAATTGGAAATAATTTTGAAAAAAGCATTCAAATTTGAAACAAAATTGTAAACATTTTTGGTTGAAAAAATACTGAGAAAAATTTTTGGTTCGAAATAAATTTTGAGAAAAAATTAAATAGAAATTTCCTTACACTAATTTAACTTATTTTCCGTGCCTCTGGCCTTTGTAGCAGTGCATGGCACGTAAATGAAGATTAAGTAAGTAAAAATTTTGAGAAAATCAGAAAAAAGATATGAGTTGAAAAAAATCGTGGAGATTTAAAAAAATTTGGAGAAAATTTGGAGTTGGGAAAAATATTCAGAATTTGAAAAATTCCGAACTTCATTTTTTTATGCTGTGTTCAATTAAGTATAATATAAAGAAAATTTTTTTGAATTAATTACCAAAATAAAATAATTTATTCAAATTAATTACAAAAACAAAATCATTTATTCAAAAATGACAGTATTTATATCAAGTCGCAATTCTTATTTAAAAAACAAGCATATTTAAGGTATGCGAAAAGAGATGATTTCATTGTATTATAAAAATGTCTTCACAAAATGATTATTTTTCTATAAAAAGTTTTTTTTTCAAAAATATCGAAGCATTATTGAAAAAAAAAAAAACAAACTTAAAAACTGAAAATTGGCCGATTAATCGATTACTTATTTCATAAAATAATCAATTACTTCTATTAATGGATTAAACGATTTTTCTGATTATTTTTACCTATTAATCGACATTTTCGATTAATCGATTATCAATCGTTCAACACTATAAATTAAAATTAAGTCGCTGCCATTGCTCACTAAGCCAATAATCCACCGATTTTTTTCTGTGCATTGTATAATGTATACCTGCTATATGTCTGTACTTTTTATTACCTTAAGTTGAATTTTAAAAAATGAATAAAGGAGGGAAAGGAAAAATATACAAAGTGCAGTGTTGTTTGTGTGATGAAATTTTCAACGACGACTACAAAAAGAACATGAAAAAACTGCGCATGATGGCGCTCATTTGTACCTAATTATTATGTAATTTACACCATTTCTCAAATTTAAAAAAAGAAACGAAAGGTCGTAAATTTTATCAAAAAAGTTGGATATTTCATTATAAAAAGTTGGGATTTTTCAAAATTCCCCCCCTCCACCTCTGAAAAATGACTTAGTTACGCTCCTGTCCATAAGATTACCGAATCGATATTATACAGATATTTGTTATGGATAGTAATACACATTGAGCATCAGTACCCGTATTACAACTCTAATAAGTGTTCATTTACTTTGTACGACAGGAAGCAGTTGAGACTTTGAAACCTTTACGCAAATTTGCCAATGCATTCGATATCAAGTCGCAGGTAGGCTCTACCACATACTATTGAATTTATAAAGAGTGTTTCGCGTTAACATGTTGTTCCTCTTGTATGTTAAATAGTCGAATATTACGAAACAAAAGTTATGAAGTTTGCCTACTTCAAATATCGATATAGCTTAAATAGGCAACTTTGAGATAATGTAACGATCCGTTTTGAAAATGAATATCTAATGATAATCACAGGCATTTTGTGTGGATATGAACCACGTTTGATTCAATACTATATGTAGGAGATTCAGTTGGGGGAAATGATGTGAAATAAGTACAAAAAAAAAACAAGTGGAATATTTTTTTTTAATAAAAATTAATAATTTTTTTTTATGTATTTAACTTATTATAATATTTCAAAATAATTTTTTTAAATTTATTTATATTTTTATTTAATCTATTCATTAAATTATTAATTTATATATGTAAGCAGAAAACGTTTTTGGCTTCTCTCCCCTTTCCGCCCTTCTTCATCGAAATACAATCATAGAATTGTTGCTAACAAGATAAAGGTGAAAACATCCAGAGTGTTTAGAAAACTGACTTCCCACAAATCTCATAAATATAAAAATAGGCAAAATGGAGAGCAAACAGTATTCTCAAATCCAATACAAGATTTCAAACCATTTTGAACGAGAATTTTTAAATTCATCACGAAATGAGCGTTGTAACCATGAAAAATGACCAAAATTGTAAAAAAATTACATTGAAATTGAAATAAAATCCATTTCTACAGAGTTCTAGGTAAACAATTACATATTTGAAATTGGCTGTTTCTCTTCCTTAAAATCACTTCTTTCCTTCCCTTCATTTATTTTTCCTCATTTTCTCCGTACCTCTGGTTTTTGTTGCATTACATGGTACGTTAATGAAGAAAAGTAAAGTGAAGAAGTGGCTCTCATTCATGATTACGGTGAGTTTCTCTGGTCGCAACTCAGTCCAACAAAACAAATTTTTAAGCTCCATCTCACCATTAAGAGAGATGAAAAATTTGAAACAGTCTTTTTTGGTTTGCCGCACATCGTATCTATACACTTTCCCAGCTCATAAAAAACTTGATATCAAATTTATGGTCATGATACGTTACATTACTAATTTTTTACGTTGAATTATAGGTCAGCAACCCCACCAGAGAATATTTACAATTAGAATACAACTTTTACTTCAACGTACCAGCAACAATAAATCACACGGTAGTAGCTCACATGCACTCCATCACATATGAAAAAGAATGTGAACACATATATGTACCAAACAAAAGTGTAGATGGAGAGAAAAGAACTTATGAAGATTTAGTTGCTACATTTGCATCAAAGCAAGCCCCTGATAATCACCAATGGCGACAGTTGGTACCGATGCAAGATTTCAAGGGTATATACACAACGCAAGCGACCTGTATTTATCTGAATTACTTACAGTTACATGAAAAAACCATCAGTTCCTTAGAAGACATAGAAATTTCTATACGAATGGTCGCTGATGTAAGTTTATTTATGCTTTATATAAACTTCAGCCTACATTAAAATTTCAGTCAACCGAAGTATTAATTATTGAATAACTTATAGGTTATAAATGAAGTTACGGTCGTCACCAACACATATTATTCAACAGAAAACTACCCTTCATTTCCGAAAATTGACGTAAATATAAATACAACTCCCACCATAGTGTGGAAGAAAATCAGCTATTTTCAGGATGGCAAAGAGTACGCTATTGCGGCGATCATTCATAACAAAGAAACTGAAAGGATTTGCAATGAGAAAATTTCGTGGGGTTGGCCGGATGGCAACGAAAATGAAAGCGAAATCGGAATTGGAGTAATGTACTACTGTTCAATAAATAATGACCTGCTTCATAAATTACAGGTCCATATGCCAAGGATTCCTTCACCTTTTAACTTACGTGAAGTTCCGTACCAAGATGAGAAAATTGACATTTTAAAAAGAATTTTAAATATTTCTTCTTCATTAAAAACTGAGACAGAGTCGAAGAGAAATCGAATATCCAACTGGCTTTCATGGATAAAACAGCGTCTCTCCTCTCAATAAAATACAAAGATAAGTAGGACGACCTTAAAGTTAAAATCATAACTGAACCTAATCGAGTTCTATTTTAATTTTTTGAAAGTGAGTGCGAATTAATATCATCACTTGACATTCAATTTAAACATAAATTTGTTTCATACTGAGTATTACTCATTCTCACAACTCTGTTATATTTATTTTTGCATTAGAAAAATAAAAGAAATAAAACCATTAGTTTCTTATTTAAGATGAAAAATTTCAGAGCTTTGGACATAAGGGTGGGTCGAATTTCGTTTTTATTTATTTGTTTTTATTTTATAAAAGTGAAGGAGACTGTGTCACGGTATTTGCTAAATGATGACAATAGAACTGTGGAAATTTTGAAAATTTTATAACGCATCGTTTCCATATTGTTGCAGGGGTGTCTAAAACTTGAGTACATGACCCGAAATTTTCAAGATGTTATTTTCAGGTCATTTAGCGAGCATTGTGGACCCCCCTCCCTCCCTCCACTCAATGAAAACCTCAAAATTCCGCTTGCTCAATGGGTACAGCTTAATAAATTTATTCGGGAAATACCTTTTACCCATCATTATCTCCTCCCAAATAACGCCTCTGAAACTTTACCATCATACGCCGACGTTCAATTAGTATCACGTTAGATATGACTATTATAAAGTTTTAAAAGTTTTTATTTTTTCAGATATTATAGGTTTATGTTTATTTTGTTAAGTAAATTATTTTTAAGGTTTATCATTAGTTTCTGCGTGATCACGCTGTAAATAGATTCACTATCCATATATTTTATGCATTTCGTTTAGTTAATGTAACATGTTTGATTATAAAAATTTAATATGTATTGTATTTAATCAATATTTTCATTTTTTATCAATTCATTTGTTTCATTTGTAATATTTGATTTCTTTATTATATTACTATTGAATTTAGTGAGTAGATTTTATTGATTCGTTTAATTTTACTCATTAATATTAATCCTTTCCTTTTTTTATTTATCAACTTTCTCTACTCTTCATCTATACATCTATCTATCTATCTCTATCCATCGATAAACCGATACACATATAGGAAACGAGTAGGCTTGCTTTTACCTTCGTGCAGATGTTTTGTACAACTATTCGACGATTTTAGCTGAAATTTCTAATTCTAGTTCTAATTACAGCATAGATGGTTCTTTGAACGAATTCGAAATCCAAACCTCAAAATATTGGGGGGGGGTGTGGAGGAGCAAAATTTCAAACTACGAGATTCCATTTTTTGTAAACATTATTGAATTCTTTGATAGTAAATACATCATTTTGTATTTCATCCCCTTCTCCGCAATGGCACTTTTACGCCTCAAATTTAATGGCAAAGTAGCGTAAAAATGTTAAAAAATCAAAAAATTTCATTTTTCACAAAATATAAACAATACGCCTTTTCATCCACGCCTCCTTACATATTCGCGTTGATTTTCAAATTTTTCCCATCAAAGCTGGGAAAGGGGGTAAAAGAGAACAAATTTTAGTATTTTCTGTTCATGATAATTCAAACTTTTTTCGGTTGTCGGCGCATTTGAAATTTCAATTCAAAATAAGTGAAAATTTACAAAAAGTCGACCTTAAAATAAAGAAGTCAATTGCAAATTGATTAGAAAAAAAATGTACCGAAATGACTCCTATCACTTGGCTCTCTTGTCTCGCTGCATTATGGACCACAGGTGTGGATACTCAAGTGAATGCACGTGCACGTTCACTGCTTATTCAAATTTTTAAATTTATTATTTCATTTTCAAACGAACATTTAGATATAATTAATGAGTGCGCACAGTAACGAATCAGTCTGGCTTTTTTGAACTCAAAATACCTACATCGAAGAAAAAGTTATATACCATTCTACAAATATGATAAGAAAGTGAAAATTTTGATTTTTTCTTAGATCGCGCATCAGATTTTCACAATCCGTTCATTTTCGTTGAAATTTTGGCTTCTAGTCGAAGTCAATGGAAAAAAAATTCTCAAGCCAAATTGAAATCCCAAACGCCAAAATGAGGGGAGGATGAGAAGCCAAATTTTTTCTAGAGCTTTTATCATCTCAAAAATTGTTTATTCATGTCATTAACGTATTTTAGAATGGCAAACAATTTTTTTACGTTATTACTCCCACCATTTCAGAACTACTCTTACTCTTCAAATTTGACGATAAAGTAGCCCAAAAAAGTTGAAAATCTACAAAATCAACTTTTACCAGAAATGAAAAAATTGAATTACATATTACGACTTCGTTTTTCGATACTTTTCCACCAAAATTTTTTCTATCTCCTTCTAAATCATTTAAATGGTTTGGGGCTCGTTATGTGGATGCATAATTTTATGCTCAATTTAATGACGTAATTAAAATTTTAATTGGAGATGGCAAAACGTTTCTGAACTGAAATTTTTGATCTTTTTGTGAGTAATGTAAAAAGGTTGGGGGTGGGGAATGATGGAAATAAGCACAAAAAACATGTGGAAAAATTGGCTTATTTTCACTTCTTAAAAATACAGAAACGGGATGTAGTGTGCGCACTGCATCAAATTAGATAAGCTAGTTAGAGTAACACATAAAGAGTGTGAAATGTACTCACGTAACAGTGAGATTAATATTATACAATACTTGACCGGCCGTTTTGTGTATTCGGTATATGATTAGATCGTGTTTTCGAGACTTACCTGTAACAAAGAAATAGACACACGTTTAAAGAATTGAATAAATAATAACATTATTTAGTTCAGTAAATCTTCTTAGCGCAATAATTAGGTTCTAATTTTTCATTTCGAAAAAAAAAAATTCAACGATAATTCGATCGCAGTTAAGTAGATGTTGAAGGATACATATATTTATATTTTTCAATTTCATTAATTTTGCCTCACTGCTTAGTTTTTGAATTCTTTTCACTCCAGCAATATATTTTTTTTATACTTTTTGATTTATCTAATTCATTTTTTTTCATTTGAGTCGAATGAAAAATTCAAAAAAGCAAATTGTTCGACTACTACGTATAACATAGAATTAAGAATACCTTCCTAGTCGAGAAATGTTTCTAATAAGAAAAAGTCTTCACTTTTTCAAAGGTTTAATTTGCTAGCGCTTCCGCGCACCAAGCAAGTGAAAAATGCATAGCAATCGGGTCGTTGTAAATTTCACGCTCTACAACTCTGGTTCACATACATAATATTTTCACAAAAGCTCGTACTTTCCAGAAAAAATGAAAGCAAAACTAAAAGTCCAAAAATTTGTACATTTTGTCGACTCAACGTACTATTTTTTCCTTCTATGGCAGCTGCAGGAAAAGTAGATGGATTAACTCAAAATTTCGAGAAAAGCTAGTGAGGGTAAAACCCGAGAGCTGATAAGCTTTTCAAGTCGATATCTTTGGTGAAAGTTGAGCTTTTCAATACTAAGTTTTTGTGATTTTTTACGATTAAGCAGGCAGATCGCCGCAACGCCGATTAATTTTATACGCCACGCCAACCGCGTTCGCTGTATCGCGCGTTACAACTACGACACAGCAATCGCAACAGCTGAGTAAATATCGTTTCACACGAGCATACGCAGTATACGCTCGAGTTTCGACGAATTCGCGAAAACACCGTATTACAATGAGATCAGACCATTATATGAATTCATATCGTGTTCACGAAACTATTACCCTTGATCTTCCTTTATACCATTAGGCCAGTAAAATTAGGTCATAATACAAGTGTTGGAAAAACTCCCACCAAAGCGATTTTCGGTACAAGCGCCATAATCATCGTTTCCATCAACATGCTAGAAGTACCAAGAATCACAAGGAAGCAGACCGCTCTAGGGAGGTTAAAACCCTCAAAATACAGTTTTTGGCATTTATCTGCAGGAATAACGAGTTTATACCAAATACACATAATTCTATACAAAACTGTTCTACGCTAAAATCCATTTTCTACTGCCGGGTCCCTCGAAGGACTCAAATTTAATTTTTTTTTTTACGAAAAATAGTTCAGTTGACGACATAAATCCGGTTAGTATGTGAATTTGCGTAAAATGACGTGAATTAAAATCTTTGGATTGTAACACAATAGGAGATTCAAAAGACGTCGGTAGTTATACAGGAGTTTTATAAGTAAATTAAAGTCATCAAACCTTTTATTATATTTTAATTATATTTTTATAAATTTATTAACATTTTTTAGAATATTAATTTTTAGTTCAATAAATTTTTAAAATTATGATATTAAATCTATAATTGCTTTTTCTTCAATTATTTATATAAATATAATTAATTTTGTTTTAATTTTAAATTAATAAATAAATTTAAGTATTTTAATTTATTTAATTATTTTTCATAGATTTAATTGATTAATAATATTTTTGATGGCTCACTGCAACGTATAAGATAATGTTTTTTTCTCATATAAAAATTTTTTTCAGAATGATAGCCCGAAGAGATGAGAGTAGAAGAGCTTTACAACTGAATGATTAATGGAGATGATGAAATGAGAGTTGTCATGACGGGGAAGAATCGAGCATAAAGATGATTGAACTTTAAGTCGCGTAACATGGTTGTGAAAAATACTATTTTCTACAACTTAATTCTTATTCGTCATTTTTCCACGACACTCCATTCGCCAAATATTTGCAAAAAACTAGAAAAAAAATTTTTCCTTCTGAATTTTTTTTTTTTATTAGTGTCGTGTACAGCCACTGAGGCTAGAGGCACGTACATAAGGATTTGGACTTTTTTGAAGAGGCCATTTAATATGAGAAAGCTAAGAAGTGATCGAATGGTGGACTCTGAGTCTCAAGGAGATCAGAGAGAGATTCGGTTAAAAGAAGCTGTCGTCTACGGGAGCTGCATATTGGAACTCCACGAGGATATGTGTTACTATCAGCTGGATGGAACATACAGTACACAGGTGTGGGCGGTTTGAGAAAATTACAATTGGTAGTTCATTTCTTAAGGAGTTATGAAGACCAAAATTTCATCTTTGAAGTCCACAAAAAAAATTAAATCGCCAAAAGCTCGTTTTTTTTTCTATTTCAAGTAAAACTTGCGATTCATGGCTTTCATTTTCTCATATCACTGACCTAAATTTTCTGAAATTAGTTTTCAGTTTTGAGGCAAACTAAAGGTTTTCTAAAGGGTAGATTTCATCGGGGGCAAATTTTTGACCTACGTGAATTTGAAGCAAGTACTGGTTTTCCTACAAATAAATACCGTAATTTACTGCCACCAACTAGTCGAATTAAAAAAAATTCTAGGCGTCATTTACAAAATAAAATATAGAAAATAAATATAATGAAATTCTCGACACCGGGAGAAACAATCAAGCGATTACACACGCCCAGTAAAATGACATAGAAAAAAGTAAATGTTTGAAATTTTGAAAAAAATGTTACTATATATGGGTCAAGGGACAGCTCACAAATTCATTTCGAAGACTTCTCTCTAGAAAACACTCTCCTACACAAATCTAGCTACTCCACTGGTCATACTGAAGATATGTTGAGAAATTATATTCCACGAGCTAGGATCATTACAGAGCTAAACACATTCTGGGGAAGACGCTACTTGTTAGATCGATTTAGTCGTATATAGAAAGCAATCTACGTTGCCATCATTCAGAAAGCGTAATGAATATAGATGATCATTCTGAAGTGAATTCTCATTGACAAAAATTGAAGGGTTTGGTAAATTATGCATTATAGTTGCGAGATGTATATATACAGCATATAGTATTGGTTGGGAAACCATGCGAGTATCAACTCGTAGAAAGAAATGTCTAAGCCCATGAATCCTGCTGTCCGCGTCTTCAGTTATGTACGAATGTTCATGAGGAAGGTTTGCCATAAAGCAATGAAGGGTGTTGTTTTGCCCGAAGAGAGGAACTGAATTTCGAAATGCTTATCAGTGTTTTTCATGAAACCAGCAGCAACATAAGGGACTTTCCGAAATTCCATTCAGAACTATGAGGCATGAGACATCCTAATTCCCTTCTTTTTAGATGAAAACGTTCCTTCGAAAATGCGAAGGTGAAAAAAATTTCAACGTAATGTCCCCACGCAACTTGATAGGTGCTACCTATACAAATTCAAGGTAACTTGAACGCACATATTTTCCCATAATTCACTTAAACTACGCTAAATTTCACAAATATAGTATACTACGATTTTACGACGCAGTACTTTGAAAGGCTAAGCAAATATTTTTTTCATACGAGCGTATGCTGTATACACTAGTATTTCAACGAATTGGCGAAAACACCGTATTACATCGAAATCCAACCATTACATGAACTTCAGTCGTGTTTAAAAAATTATTACATTCGGTCATCGTTTCATCACTGGTTACTACCGATTATTTTGTATACGTGTAACTTGAAACAATTAAATTTTAACCTAACCACAATGACTCCTATCACTTGGCTCTTTTGTTTCGCCGTATTATGGTCCATAGCCGTGGATATTCAAGCGCACAAAGGTACGTAAGCTCGTCGCTTATTTGATTTTTATTTATAATAATCAGCGAGAAAAATTAGAAATACATTATCACTTAATCGCGTACACCCTTATTTTCTAGTGAAGCCCTTAGTAATGGCGGTTTATGTCCAAGAAGACGAGCGCAAAGAAGCAATTAAACTTGATCCAAGGTCAAAAAATGATCATACCAGAAAAATAACTTTAACAGATGCTGAAAAAAATAATATCGACAGTTTGACATTACCACTTGATAATATACGACCCAAGTACATTGCGTTACTCTGCGTACGTACTAAGGAAGAATCCGAAGAACATAGGTTTATTGTGAAGCAAGTAACAGACAAAATCGATTCGATAGATGAAAATATTACATGTGAACACCTTTCAAAACCTAATGTGAGTGCGATAACAAACTTCAGTTCCGAACCCAATTTTTATGATATTGGTTTCGAAGTAAGAATTGTACAATTTTCTATAACATTAACGTTCGATAACAACATAAAAATTTTTCATTACATAATTTTATAGTTTAGGGTGACGGAAGATATATTATTCCAAATTATGAGATTAATGGATGAAGAGGTAATGAAAACTAATGATTTTTTTACCACAGACGTTTGTTCAGTTTTAAAAAATTTTTCAAATACTCGCAACGCAATAATTATCTATTACATTATCAAGTTGACCCTATACATTTCCTTTAGATAGTAATACGTATGAATAAGCCTCAATTCCTGTATTACAAATTTTATTTACTTTCTGTAGCCCAGGGGCATGCTCAGCCATTTGGGGGCCCCAGGATAAATACGTTGAAAAGGCCCCGAGCGTAGGTGGGCCCCCCCCCATTAAAATTTTCAACTTTTTTTGGGTGAATTAATGAGGAATTTCAGTATGTTGTTCGTGGTTATACTCTTGATCAGCATCCTGAAAATCAACTTGATAACATTTTACCTTAGTACAATATTGAAATTCTATTTCTTTGAATTCATTTTGTCGATTTTCTTACTGCTAATATAAGTTTATAAATCATGTTGACAGAAAGAAAAGCAACCAAATTTTCTTGAAGAAAATTTAATGTAGATCATTTTTTTTACTAGCCATTTTTTCGTATCTGTTTTTACGAAGGAGAAAAGCTCAAAAATCTATACTTAAAAAATGATAAATCGTTATACTGCTTAATGCGTCTTCTTCAAGATCGCTTTACTAACCTATGATAAGTGATAGAAAAAATATAATGCAATACTTTTGCAAGAAATGTGGTGTAGAATAATTTCATATGGTAATAATTATTTCTTATGAGGGACTATATCGAAGAGAAAAATGCAAAAAAAAGTTAATAAGCAGCCATGCCGCGTTACTGGAGCTGAGTTTTTAACTGGAGCTTGTTTTGATTTACTAATAATCTTGCTTAACCGTTCATGACTACAGGCCACACCCAATACCAAGTCGGAAAACCCCTACCCTATCCTTTCCAAAAACACTTAAGAAGTTGAATTTGGTACAAATGTGGTATTTATTGCCATGAAATAATCATGTGAACACGTATTTCTCAAATTATAACTATTTGAGGGTCCTCAAATTATCTTTAAATCTTGATAATCCGCCATTTTGGATTCACTTTGACTTACATTTAAGAGGTCATATTCTGGTCACAAACTAATTCTACACACAAAGCTTGGCCATTCTAGGCCGATTTGGTGATGAGATATGGAAGATTCATGAAATTTCCTGCAGTAATTTCCCTCGTTTTTTGCTCCAACTCCCATCCAAAATCACTGAGGAAACTAAAATCAAAATAAGTTTGTCACTCGGGATCATTTTATCATATGACACAGCAATAAAAAATTTTCGACCCCTCCTGTACCCCCACCACTATTTTAGGTTGATAACCCCGCCTTCCACCCTCCAACATCATGCATAGAATTGAATTGGGTATATAGTATACAACTTATCCCAATAACCATATGAATTCATATTAATTACATTTTTACCAACTTGAGGCTCCTCAAGCTCTACTCAAAATTTTGATAATCCGCCATTTTGGATCCATTTTGATCCAAATTCAAGAGGTCATATTTGGTCACCAACTAACCTCACACACAAAATTTGACCTCTTTAACTTGATTTGGTGGGAGATATGGAAGATTCAAGAAATTTCATGACTCAAAACTTCCTCAAAAAGCCGTTTTTTGATCTGACTCCTCTCAATATGCACTTAGGAAGCTGAAATTGGGATATCTTAGTATCCGTGACTCACTCTTTCATATTAGATCAAAAACGAAAAATTTGAGCTATTTGCCCCTTCTCCAGACTCCCTCAAAATTTGAGTGATCCGTCATTTTGAAATTTTTCGAAAAAACAAAATAGCACTTCTGCGCATTTTCAAGAAGAGTTCCTCAACAAATTTTGAGCGAATTTTATGAATACTCGCTGGCGCTACGCGTGGGAAAAAAATATATATATACCAAAAAGTTGGACATTTGCCAGATGATTACAAATGGTCTGAAACGCAAAGATTTGAAGACCCCACCCTCCCCCGACCCTCCCTTTCCAAATCAGGTAGGCTGTAATAGCTGTCGTTTTTTAGTTATAAACTCAGCTAAAAATCACTAATGTACAGCAATTAGGTCATTTTACCCAATAAGCCATCTTCGAAGTCGTTTTGTTGTCGAATGGTTTATATGATAGAGAAAATACGTTAGGTATAATTTGTAGGTAATTTTATGTACATTAATTTATTACACGAATATCTAATTTACTTGTATCGGTCATTGTAAGTACAAAAAAAAACTCAAAAACTGGTTTTTGCGGTTCTAACTCCCGTAGGAGGCCACGCGTTGCGGCTACATGAGGGGAGTTTTAGTATGTTGTTTGTGGCCATCTTCCAAGTGTTCTTGCTCCATTGTCGATCTAATTCTTGTTGTAATTAATTTTATATTAAAAATAACCTTTTTTGTGGAGTCTGAGGGAATCGGTAATATGCATATGGCCTTGTGAATTTAAAAGTTTTTGGAAAAGATGACTTCACATCATATCTGGTCATCATATTAAAAATTTGTAAAACCATAAACGTCTTATTTTCGCTACTTTTGCTGGTTTGGTCACAGCTTGTGGTATAAGTAAAAATTTCCTGATATAAGTGGGTACCTCAGTACCTGCTACCAATATTGAGTATACTTAAGCAGTTGAGTTGAAATTAAGTGCATAAAGATAGATTGGATGAAATCTATTACATTATCAAGATGACCCTATACATTTCCTTTAGGTAGTAATACGTATGAATAAGCCTCAGTACCTGTATTAAAAATTTTATTCACTTTCTTTAGCCAAAAATGAAGACTAATACCGCCACCGGAATTTCGGCCATTACTAACATATTCCAAAGCAATTCGCAGGTAAGAAGCGCAACTAAGCATCACTACACGTATTATAACTCTAACAAGATTTTATCTATTTTATACATGGCATGGCAGCAAGCGGCGGGCATTGAAGCTTTCACACTTTTGCACAAATTTACGAATGAATTCTATATCAAATCGGAGGTAAGCGCTACCACACACCATTTATTTTATAAAGGGGTTTCGCGTAACGTCTAGTTCCTCTCGTGTGCTAAATAGTGGACCATTATAGAGTAAAAATTATGAACTTCATCTCCTTGAAATATTGAAGGAGTTGAAATACATACCTCTGAGATAAAGTAATGATTTTATTTGAAAATTAATATCAAATGATCACTTGTATTTTGCGTCGACATGAAGCACGTTTGAGGCAATATTAATGGATAAAAAATACTAAATGTAAAATGCTTTACAGGAGAAATGATGTGAAATAAGCACAAAGGAATGTGTGGAAAACTGAATGATTTTTTTTAGTTCATTACAAATATTTTTGAAAAAACCCTATGATGTATACCTTTTAAATTTTTTTTGGCTTACTTAAACTGATATAATCATTACAACCGTGCCTCTAGCCATAGCTGCTGTACACGTGACGTAAAAAAAAAAAAAAAAAAATACACACGCTTGCCTAAAAGAATAGTGAATTAAAATTCAAATGATAATGATGAGGATTTTTTTTCAACAATATATTATCACACTATTCGCATATTATTGTGGTTGTACCATGATGCATAAAATTTTTTTATAGAGGGAACATAATAGAATATTTATGCAAAACCAAACAAATTAAGTAATGTTCCACGTATCTCTCCCCCCCTCCCCATTAAAAAAAATTCAAATCCTTCATATTCTTTACATTCACTACTTTTTTACCAATGATTCTACTATATAATCATGCAAGACATACTTTATTTTTTTGTCTTAATGCAGATATAATTTGCTATACCCCCACCCCCCCCCCATGAAAAAAGTTTCGAATGAAGGAGTGGAAGGTCCGGGTGAAGTGAAAAAATGTGTTTTTGCGAACTAAATGGGGCCCAATCAAAGTTAACGGCGTCGAGATGAGAAATCCCTTTGGTTTCAAAGAACAGAACTTTCACAAACGAATTTCATTGCAATTTCAAACAAATTTTTACGCTATTTTGGTAATTTATCATGATAAAGCGCTCAAATGCTGCTAGTATGAGTGCAGACCAGTACTTCCCCCATAAATTTTGCGACACAAATAATTTCAAATAGAAAATTTCAAAAAGAGTAGAAAACCACCAACATACTGGAAAGTGGGAAGCACTCGAGCCAAAAACCACCAACTATGAACTTTTTTTGAGAGGAAATAATCTTTCCAAAGTATCCGTGAGACATATCAAAATTGCTTGAATTTTTCCGCAGAAGTCATGAACGGGAGCTTCGCCCCACCAAATGGATGAAATGAGAGAGCCATTTCGAGAGAGAATTTTCGGATTCATTATGAAACGAGAGTTTCAGTTATGAAAAATGACCAGAATGGATTTCCAAAATTGCGTAAAAATTGTAATCAAAACTTCGATAACATCTGTTTGTGCAGAATTCCAACATAAAATAATAGCATATTTGAAATTACGAAAGGCTTCCCTTCATGACTGCATTGAGTTGAACTCGCCGCGACGCAGTCCAACGAAACATATTTTTTAGCATTCGAAACAGTCGTTGTTTGGTTTACGGCCGATCGTTTCTACACATTGCTATCTCATAAAACCCACTATCAAATTTATGGTTTAATTCGTTATGTTATAAATGTTTTATGTTGAATTTCAGACTGACTATGGAACTGGAAAATATTTACAAATACGATACAACTTCTTTCATTTCATACCAGCATCAATAGCACATACGGTAAAAGCTCACATGCATTCCTACACATACGAGGAAGAATGTAAAGAGATAAATACACGAAAGGAGGGAATAGCAGAAGAGATAAGAAACGATGAAGAATTAGTTGATCAATTTAAGGCCAAAGAAGACCCTTCTGATCACCAATGGCGACAATTAGTACCGATGCAAGATTTCAAGGGTATATACACAACTCAGGCTACCTGTATTTACCTAAATTACGTACGGTTGCATAAATTTGCTATTAACGCCTTAAAAGATATAGAAATTGCTATACGAATGGTCGCTGATGTAAGTCTATTCGTACATTACGTAAAGTTCATTTAAATTCCAATCAACCGAAACGTTAATTGCCGAACAATTTACAGGTTATAAATGAAGTTCATGTCATCACCGGAACGTATATCAAAAAAGACGACAATTCACATCCAAATACTGAGAAAAAAGAGAGCACAATTCCTACCATAGTGTGGAAGAAAATCAGCTATTTTCAGAATGGCGAAGAGTACGGTATTGTGGCGATCATTCATAACGAAGAAACTGAAAGGGTTTGTAGTGAGGAAAATCAGTGGGATTGGCCAGAAGATAAAGAAAATCAAGAGAAAACTGCAATTGGAGTAACGTACTATTGTTCAATGGAATATAACCTGAGTAAGACATTAGGTTTTCATTTACAAAGGTATACTGATTATCCATCTTTCAACTTGCGTGATGTTGCGTACAAAAAGAAGAAAATCAACGTTTGGCAAAAAATCAAAGATAACTTTTCTTCAGCAAAAATTGAGAAAGAGTCACTAGGAAATCGAATAACCAACTGGCTTTTATAGGTGCTTCCACTCTCAACAAAGTATTATGACAAGTAGTCCTAAACGTTAAAATCATAACTCGACTTACTCGAGTTCCATTACAGTTTTTTGAAAATGAGTGCGAATTAATATCACAATTTAATATTCAATTTAAATATTTTTTTCGTACTTCTTATTATAATTCACTATTACAACTCTATTATGTACATTTTCGCTTCAGAAAAACTATATATAAATAGATAAACCATTACTTTCCTTTCAAAGGTTTGGACAAGAGGCTAAGTCAACTTTTTTTTTTTTCAAAATTGAAAAGACCGTGTCACAATAATTGCTAAATGATGTCAACAGGACTTCATGAAAATTTGTAAGAATATTGTTTTTTTTTTATTCATTTTACGATACATTGCCTTCATGTAGGGCAAGAGTGTATAACAATTCAACATAAGCCCGAATTTTTTAAGATATTACTTTGAGATCACTTTGCATGCATTGTGACCTTAGTCTCTTCACTTACGGGAAACCCCGAAATCCCGCTCGCCCAATGGGTACGGCTGAAAAGAATCAATTCTACAAATATTTAATCTCATATACCACAGTGCTCTCGTTTTGTCATTATATTATATACGTATTATTGGTATTATATATATTTGAGCGAAGTTTAATTCGAACTAGTATAGCGGTAGCATATGGAAATTATAAAATTTTATAATTTTTTATTTTCTTAGGTACACGAGTTTATATTTATTTTCGTTGTTTGATATTAAGCAGATTTAATTTTTATAATTATTTATCATGTTGTACATAGATTTACTCGCCATATAATATTTAATCGAAGTTTAACTACAATTGAGATCGCTGCGTTATGTATGGCTATGGATATGAAAATTTGAAAAAATTTCATTCTTTTAGTATTTAATAATTCATATTAATATTATTTCAATACCTGAGGAAGAGGCACATAAACAAGATTAGCAGGTACAGCGATCTCCAACATATTCCGTTTCTGTATTATATTGACTAATCAATTTACTGAATTGATTTGTTTGTTTTTTTTTAATTTTTCTTGTAAATTTTAATTCTTTTTATTTACATCTTCATCAATTTTCTTCATTCATATTTATTATCTAATTTATTTTATTCATTTGACTAATATTTTTGAAGTTGAAGTTTATTTTATTTATTATATTTATTTAATACAAAAATTAATTTAATTCTTAATTTATTTATTTATTTATTGTTTTATTTATTTATTTATTTAATTAGTTCTTATATAATTTATTTTATTGATTTGAAAATTATTTTTCAAATTTATTCCACTTATTTACGTATTAATTTAATGTTATAACCATTTAGTACAATATTAAATTTATTTCATTTTATACATCTGATTTTTTTTTTCATTTGAGTTCAATCACAGATTTGAAAAAAATAACACACTTATACGTATTTCCGCGAAGAGTCTCCACCAAATTTTCGGCAATACAACCCGCCTGAGTTACGAACAACAAAAAAAAAGTATACATATACAATTATACATCCACTTGATACGTTTCACCTATAAAAATTCAAGCGAACCTGAACTCTCATATTTTCTAAATTCACCCAAACTACGCAAAATATCGCAAACATGGTTACGTAACGTGCGATTTTCTACCATTTTCTTACCCGCTTATAAGCGAAAGAAAATTCATCTCGTTTCCGTTTGGATGAAAAATCGAAAGCTTCACGAAGCAAATGAGTTTAAAAAAATTTCTCCATATTGATATGAAATTTAATTAAAAAATTCAATTCATAGGAAAAAGTTTGTCAATCAAAGTATTTATTGCGTTCTGTTTTAAATTAAAAATTTTTGCACGCTAGACTAGCAACACCATAGCCCTCTAACCCTCCCCCCGAGCTCCTTTATATCTTTTTTTGAGATGTTTAAATCAACTTTTTGGTAATTTAAACAATTTACTATGTCTAAGCCTATGAATTCCGCTATTGAAATCTCCAATCATGTTAGTATCTTTACAAGAAGGATTTGCCAAGAGGAAATTAAAGATGTTTTTTTTTTGCTCGTTGAGCGGAATTGAATTTTGACATTTTTATCAGTGTCTGTACGGAATCAGCAGCAACTTCGGAGACTTTACAAAATTCCATTCAGAACTATGAGGAATGAAACATCATAATTAATCTTTTTTTTCAACTCCACAGGAAAACATTACTTTGAAAATGCGATGTTAAAAAAAAATCCAATGTAATATGCCTGCAAGCGACTTGAAAAGTGTCATCTATACAAATTTAAGCCAACTTTAACACTCGTATTTTCCCATAATTCACCTAAACCACGCAAAATTTCACAAATATCGTATACTACGAGTCTACGACGCGACGCAATACTTCGAACAGCTAGGTAAATATTTTTTTAGCACGAGCATATTCTATATGCGTTCACATTTCAACGAATTGACGAAAACACCGTATTACATTGAAATTCAACTATTACATGAATTTTAGTCGTGTTCAAGAAACTATCACGTTTGATTTTCGTTTTATCAGTGGTTATTAGTGGTTATTTTGGACACGTATAACTTGAAGCAATTGAATTGTACCAACACCGAAATGACTCCTATCACTTGGATTTTTTGTCTCGTCGTATTATGGACCATAGCCGTGGATATTCAAGCACAAAAAGGTACGTAAGCTCATCGCTTATTTGATTTTCATTTATAATAATCAGCGATAAAAATTGGGAACACGTTCATTACCATTTAATCGTGTATTCGCTATTATTTCCCAGTGCAACCCTTGGTGATGGCGGTTTATGTCCAAGAAGACCAATCCACAACAGTAACTCTAACAGATGCCGAAAACGAAAACGTCAACCGTTTGAAATTGCTATTCGCTGATAAGTCACCGACGTACATTGTTTTACTCTGCGGAGATACTAAGAAACCTTTCAGAAAAGGCAGGTTTATTGCGAAGCAATTAATACACAAAATCGACTCGATAGACAAAAGTATAAAATGCCCGTACCATTTACAACCTGATGTGAGAATTGAGCTTAATCCATATACGAATACTTATTATTTTGAGATCGGTTTTGAAGCAAGTATCGTTCAATTTTCTAAAACATTACAATTTGATACCAACATACAAATTTCTCATTAAACATTTTTACAGTTTAAGTTTCCCGCAGAAATGAGATCTGATCAGGTAACAAATAAAAACTAGGTATTCTACTACAATAGACGTTTGTTTAGTTCAAAAATTAAATCAATTGGAAAATATTATTATTCATTAGATCACCAAATAAATCTCAAATATTTACTTTGAAAAGTAATACGTATTAAACACTTAGTAATAATTAAAGGAAACTCTATACATCAACCCCTAATCGGTAATCGTGCAAGGAATACCTTTCATCTCTCTCAGTATAGATAAGATTTGCGACAACCCAAATAAAGTTTCTTTCGAATTTATTATCTGACAAAAAAGGTAATGGGATGGGAAGGTGGAGCCTGAAAAATTTATTTTCATAGACTGAGTGAGGCCCGATGAAACTCCATTCTGGTTCCAAGAATAGAATTACTTCAGCGTAGAATTTTCATAAACGCAATTTGAATGAAATTTTCCCGCAATTTTGATAATTCTTCGTGGTAAAATGCTCTACTGCTGTGAGTATGACAACGGACTGGTGCTTTCTCATAAATTTTTTTACATTAAGTCATTTCGAATAGAATTTTGCAAACCGGTTAATTGTCTAAACATAAATTGCTGTACATACGAACCATTTACCGGACCTCTAAAATTGCATAAAAATTGGATTCGAATTTCAATAAAACCCATTCATGCAGGGTTCAAGCAGAAATAATCACATATTTGAAATTAGATGAGGCTCCCCTTCATGACTACGTCGAGTTTCACGGGTCGCAATCCATTCCAAGAGGGTTAAAAAATTCAAAACAGTCTTATATGGTATACCGCAGATCGTATCTATACTTTCTTACCTCATAACAAACCCAATAACAAGTTTATGGACACGATTCCGCACGTTATAAATTTTTTATGCTGAATTTCAGATTAAGCGTGGAACTGAAAAATATTTAGAAATAAGCTACGACCTCAACCGCAACGTACCCACATCAACAGTACATATGGTAAAAGCTCACATGCATTCCAACAAATACGAAAAAGAATGTAAACAGATATATGTACCAGACGAGGAAGTACATAAAGAGAAAAGCAAGAATAACGGGTTAGTTGACAAGATTCAATTAAAAAGAGCCCCTCTTGATCACCAATGGCGACAGTTAGTACCGATGCAAGATTTCACAGGTATATATCCAACCCAGGCGACCTGCATTTACCTAAATTACTTACTGTTACATGTAGAAGCTATTAAAAGCTTGGAAAATATGGAAATTTTTATACGACAAGTCGCTGATGTAAGTTCACTGTGTCTTTTATAAACTTCAATCGCCTATATCTACTCATTACACTACAAATCTAATCAACTGAAGTACTAATTGCTGAACAATTTACAGGCTATAAATGAAGTTATTGTTATCAGCGAGACACAGATGAAAGAAAATGACGATTCAATTACAAGAACTGGAAGCGGAGACGCAATTCCCGTTGTAGTATTGAAGAATATCACCTATGCTTTGAATGGCAATCACTACGGTGTTTCGTTGGTAATTCATAACCAAATAAATACTAAAAGAATTTGTAATCGTGCGGAGGGATGGGGCTGGCCGGAGCATAATGACAATAATGAATCAATTAATCTCGGAGGTATGTACTATTGTTCAATACAGTCTGAACAACTTAAACCTTTCAACTTGAACGAAATAAAACCCAAAGGAACAGAGACTATTTTAGAGATGATTCAACTCAAGCGATCTTCACGCCATACTGAGGAAGAGACACCTAAACAAATTTAGCAGCTATAGCGATCTCCAACACCACAGTTTACAACAAACAGTAAGATTCATACACAATTTCTTCTCACCATAAAAAGAAAAGTCGAAAAGCGAACTGGCTTTCATCAACAAAATTGTCCACCAGCTCTCAACAAAGTACATACCACAATAAGTAACTTTTCCTACACATTATCACTAGCATATGATAAGAAAAGGAGATCTAGGCTTAGATCGAATTTAAAATATTAAATAGGGTTCTATTTCTTTCTTTTTTTTGTTTTGTTTCGAAATCATGTGGAAATTAATTTCAAGATTGTGCATTGAACTTACATCTATTTATTTTATTATTTTATTCTTAATGGAATATTTAGATATAATTAATACACGTATGTGCGCAGTAATGGATCAGTTTGGCTTTTTTGGACTCAAGAGACAAAATATGCTCGATTTTTTTTCCCCATAGGGTTTCTCCAAATCGTAGCTTTTCAATGTTAAAACACATTAACGAAATTTTTTTAAAGCAAGAATATGATGTATTGGAAAAATGTATGATATAAGAAACGAATACACTTCACTCTCGAGCCCAAAATAGACAAAATAACCTATAATATGCGCAGCAAGTTCGCTTCTTTTGGTGGTCACTATTAAAAAAAGTGGAAGAGTGTAACGAGAATATTTTCAAAAATTGCCAATTATTATTATATCTTACCAACTGTCGACTATCCTTTTTTTTTTTTTTTTTGTTTTGTTTACGGAAAATGGATCAATATTGTCTCGCAACATTTTCGTCTATATATTTATCCATTTCTTTTAATATATTAATCCGTTTGGATATTCAATTATTTCATCTTGTTCAAATCATTAATTTCTTCATTTCATTTCTTCATTATTTATAAATTTATTTATTTCATTTTCAGTATTTAATTTCCTCATCATATTGACTATTCATTATTGAATTGATTTTCTTGATTTATCTTCTTATTAATTTCAATCTTTTCACTTATTTATTTATTTATTTATTTATTCATTTATTTATTTATTTATTTATTAGTTTAAATTCATTTATTTATTCCTTAAATTAATTTATTATTTTATTTATTTGACTTTTATTTTATTTATTGTGTTTATTTAATTTATTAGTTTACTTTATTCCTCTATTATCTAATTCATTTTATTTAATCAACTATTATTTTTCAAATTTATTTCACCAATTTCATTCATTCATTCATTTAGTATGTAATTGATTTATTCATTTACAATTCAACTATTAATTTAATGCTATTAACAATTCGATAAAATACATTTATTCTAATTTACATATTTTCTTTTATTTTAGTCAAACCAAAGATTCAAAAAAAAATGATTATATGTATTTCCGCGAAGAGTCTTTTATCAAATTTTCTGCGATTTTAACACATACCCGGCCAGTGCTACGTGCGAGAAAAAAATACATCATGTATATAATATATATAAATCATATATTTCGTAGGTATCATCAAAACAAATTCAAGGGGACCTGAACACTCTTATCATACAATTTACCCAAACTACGCAAAATATCGCAAAGATCGTTGACTTCGTAACGAGTGATTTTTTACTATTATCTCATCAATTTCTGCGTATAAGCAAAAAAAACAGGTTATTTTCATCATGGATGGATGGGTATCGAAAGCCTTCCGGAGCAAATCTGACGACAACTCAAGCTGAAAATTTCAACTTGAAATGGATGAATTGATTTGAAGTTTAAAGTTGAATTGAAGAGCTCTATTGTTTTTGAAATCACAGAAATTCGAGTTCTTCCACTTTAAAGCTTTTTTAGTTTTTTTTTTTTTTTTGTAAATATTTCGAGAATGGAGTGTCGTAACAAAAATATGAATAGGAATCAAGTTGCAGAACATATTATTTTTTCGACTTTTGTTCTTATATCCTTTTTTCATCGATGATCATAGAAAGTTGGGCTTTTTAATTCTGAAGTTTTTATCAAATACTTCTGAAATTTTGAAAATTCCTAGTTCCCCTCTCCTCCATATCATTAAAATGATAACAGGCTTGTTGTTTTAGATGCACAATTTCACGCTCAATTTAATGAAGTAGTCACCATTTTCATCGGAAAAGTGGGAATACGTTTTGAACTGACATTCTTGATTTCGTTCGCGAAAAATGACACACCACCATAAATCAACGATTAATGGTGCAAAAAATTAGAAAATTGTTGATACATACCCATCTCAGATATGTTAAGGTCGTGGGTAATTTACGTCCATACGTAGCTCTTCAAATATAATATCTATCTAAGAAGTAAAAAATCTACTAGAAGGGGTGGGGGTGAGGGAATGATGTGAAATAAGCGCAAAAAACATACGGGGAAAATTGGCTCACTTTCCTACTTCAATACTGAAACGAGACGTCGTGACGGAACTGCGTCAAAATTCAATAAGCTAGTCAGAGTAACATATGCGGAGTGTAAAATGTACTCGCTTAAGATACAATGAGATGAATATTATACAATACTTGACCGGCCGTTTTGCGTGCTCGCATACGATTAGTTCGTCTAATTGAAACTTACCTGGGTAATTCTCTGAAAATGTCCATATTTCTGTAATCGATGTTTTTTTTGAAGAATTACGCTACAATTGAATTTTTTTTTTTTTCTATATTTATATGAGTATCTCCTCTAACTTTCCCATCGATTGAAATTGTCCTCCACCCCCCCTAAATGGGGTTTTTTTCAATCCAAAGGTCAAAAGTTCTTAGGCCGTGGCATGTAAATGGTCACGTTTTGAATTTTCAATGTCACATAAATGATATTAAATTAATATTTTTTTGAGGAAAAACTTAGCAAAGTTGCTCAGGATAGTTGAGTGTGTATGTTAACGCTCAAAATGATGTCCAAAGTTTCCATGCTTGACCTCCAGGAAGGTTCAAAGACCTGTAAATGGTTTATACACTCCTAGGCCGTGGCGTTTTTTGTTTGCTTCTCCTGCGGCAATGATTTTATAATTCGTTTTTCTTTGCGGTTACAATGCTTCCTTGACATCATGAGAATACACTGCCAGCATTCGAAATGTGAAATGTCATTTATTTATCACAGTCGGAAAGCAAAATTCGTAAAAATTGTTGATTCCCGGTTTTTGTGGTATTAGGCCGTGGCTTATTCTAACTCAGCCATCAAATGTCCTAGGAACCTGGAACAAAAGGGATATCGAAGATTAGTAAGTACATATAATATTCACCTATTCAATATTCTCTTAAATTAACTGTTAGAAGCTCCTTAATAAATTTTTGGCGAATTCTCTTAGGCCGTGGCTGGTTGGTTTTCATCTTAGGCCGTGGCGAAGTGTTTTTTTTTACGACCACGGCCTAGGAATTAGTGTCTTTTTGCCATTCTAAATCAATTTTAATGGGGATACACTAACAAAGATGTTATTAATTTAGGTGTTAATGGCTGTCTCTCGAAAAAAGACACTAGTTCTTAGGCCATGGTCATAAAAAGACACTTCGCCACGGCTCAAGATTAAAACCAACCAGCCACGACCTGAGAGAATTCGCCAAAAATTTACTAAGGAGCTCCTAACAGTCAGTTTAAGAGAATATTGAATAGGTGAATATTATATGTACTTACTAATCTTCGATATCCCTTTTGTTTCAAGTTCCTAGGACGTCTTACGTCTGAGTTACAATAAGCCACAAAATCGAGAATCAACAGCCACGGCCTAAGAAGTTCTTAGGTTTTGGGTAATAAAATTTCAAAAAGTCCCCCTACCCCCCAGGGGGACATGACTTGAGCCGAATGGCATAAATGACATCAAGGACACATATACTCACTATCCCAATCAAAAAAATTCCCAATATCAACTTTTTTTTTCAGAAAAATAAAGACATCGAAATATGGACATTTTCAGAGAATTACCCACCTGTAACAAAGAAATAAACACAAGCGTATAGAATTAAGTGAATAATAACGTTTTTTAGTTTAGTAAATGTTCTGATCGTGTGATCAGATGGTGATTCATTTTACATTATAACGCGTTCGACTCCTATGAACACCACTCGTCAATTAACGAAAAGTTCTAAACGGGCCAAAATTTTTAATTTGTAAATCGCTGCTATGGATTTACTTTTGCACCCATCGTATTGAAATTCTTGCACAACTATAGCGTTGTATTTCCTAAATCATCGATTAAGAAAAAAAAATCGAAATTGTGGTTATATAGCCGATTATTTCCGCAAATGTGAAAGGAGAAAGTTCAAAATAGGCACGAACATAGAGATAGATATTTATTAAAAAACATTCGGGTGAAAATTTGTCAATAATAAAATTCAACAATTACTGAATTTTTTTGGTACATTTTGAACCTCAATTAGCAAATTAAAGTTTACTCTAAAAAGGATCGAAGTCAGGACAAAACAAAAAATTGTTCAGTCCGTCAAAATTTAGCCACCCTTGGTTGAAAAGAATTGTGGAAATCTTGAAAGCCGATCAAAAAATCAAACTTCCCAGTTTTCATCAATAGATAAACTCAATAGTTTAAGCACGGCACAAGACTGCCTTGTTTGACTGCCTCATTTACGAAATTACTACTTTTCTCACATATTGGTTCCTGGCTCCTGAATTTGATAATTTCTAATCAATAATTCCTGAATATTCTGAAGTGAAGCATTACACGGAACATCTAACTGTTAGATTTGATTTTGCTGAGTACATATTTCTACGGATGAAATCCTATTTGGAACCAAATGGAATGAGACATAAGAATTTACATTTTCTCAGTTCCAGATGGAAGCATTCCTCGAAAATACAAATATAAAAAAAAACCTCTAACTCAATATGCCTCCACGCATCTTCACGGTTGTTACCTATACAAATTCATGTTTTTCATAACTCGCCTGAACTACGCAAAATTTCAAAAAAGTTCGTAGACTACGACGCAGTACTTCGAACGACTGAGTAAATATTTTTTTCACACGAACAAATGCTGTATACATAGTATTTCAACGAATTCGCGAAAACACCGTGTTACACTGAAATCCAACCGTTACATGAATTTCAGTCGTGTTCAAGAAACCATTACGTTCGATCTCCGATTCATCACAGGTTACTAGCGATTATTTTGGATACGCGTAACTTGAAACAATAAAATTCTAACAACACTTAAATGACTCCTATCACTTGGGTTCTTTGTTTCGTCACATCATGGGCCATAGCCGTGGATACTCAAGTCGATGCAGGTATAAGCTGGCTGCTTATTTGAATTTTATTTATAATAATCATTATCACATAATCGTGTGTTCGCTTCTTATCTAGTGCAACCGTTGGTGATGGCGGTTTATGTCCAAGAAAACGAACAGAAAGCACCATCTGTAATTGATTCAAATGAGGATAATGATGAAACCGAAAAAATAATAATTGTAACAGATGCTGAAAAAGAAAATGTCGAGAATTTGATACTACCACTTGGTAGTATACAACCCACGTACATCGCGTTACTATGCGCTGGTACTGGGGAAGATTCCGAAGAACACAGGTTCATTGTGAAGCAAGTAACGGACAAAATCGATTCGATAGATAGAAATATAACATGTGAACACCTTTTACAACCGTATGTGAGAAAAAAAACAAAGTTCACCGTATTAAATAATGATTATGATATTGGTTTCGAAGTAATTATCGTTCCATTTAATATAATATTAAGGTTTGATTACAAAACAGAAATTTCTCATTGAATAATTTTACAGTTTAAAGTGTCAGAAGAAATGTGGACAAAAACGGTAAAAAATAAAAAACAGCTATTTTACAGCAAAAAATATTAGTTTGGTTTAGATTTCATAACAAATAGAAATATTCTTATAGACAACTCAGGATGTAATAATTATCAATTAAATTACCAAATTAATCTTATCTATACGCTTTGGATAGTGATACGTATTAAGCATTTGTACCCGTATTGCAACTCTAATAAGGTTGTATTTATTTTTTATAGAAAGAAGCGCCGGACGCTGAATCTTCTACACTTTTGAATAAATTCATGCATGAATTCAATTTTCAGTCGAACGTAAGTAATACCACACACCATTGCTTCATACAGGGTGTTAGGCGTTATGTCTCATTCTCCTTGTAGGTTAAATAGTCGATTATTACAGAATAAAAGCTACGAAGTTCGCTAATTCTGGGTATCGAATAGGATGAAATAGACTGTTCTGAAATCGAGTGACGATCTACCTTGAAAATTAATATCCAATGTAAATGACGTGCATTTTGTGTTGATGTAGAGCGCGTTTGATGCAATATTACTAACTATAATATATTAAATGTAGAAGGCTTGGGAGGAGAAATTATGGGAAATAAATGCAAAAGAATGTGTAGCTCCTTTGAAAAGGATAGGCACCCATACCCATACTTGCCTATAAAAGAATAGAGAATAAAAATTCCCAATGACAAAAGTTTTTCATTTCACTATTTAGGCAAGCAAGAGGGATTGGTACAAGAAGGTACTTGATGGAGTATATTCAAAAGTTCGTGAAATGTATACAAATATGATAATCTCCCAAAGATCCCTCTTCTATTGAAGAAAATTCTATTCTCTCACTAATTTTTCACATTTACTACTATTTAACCAATAATATTACATTATACCCTCAACGCATTAGCGTAACTTGCACATTTCTGTCGTTGATAGATGGAGAAATTATAATTTTCAAAGCATACGATAAAACCATCATCGACAATTCAGTCAACAACCCATGGACTAATAAGTGCTCTAAAAAATGATTTACCACAAATTTTTTGGTACAAAAGTGATGAATTTAAAAAATGTATAATAAAAAAAAAAAAATGTATTTTTTTTTGCTACGACAGTCAGCGTTTCATGTAATTCTTATAAAATATAAGAATACATGATAAAAATCACACGAATAGCCAAAAGTGACACTGAATTCGCAAAGCATGTAAAAGTACTATTTTATGGCGGGGGGGGGGAAGGTTGAGCCTAAAAAAATGTTGTGAAAAAAGAGTGCTTCGAATTTACAATTTCTCACAATAGGGCGCGAAAGAGAGAAAGAACCTAAAAAATATGTTCTTGTGGACTTGGTGGGGCCCAATCGAATTCAATGGTGCCATGAATTATAAAATCTCTTCTGGTTGTAAAAATAGAATTACTTCCGTTGAGAATTTCCATTAACGGATTTCATTGCAATTTGAATCAAATTTTCATGCAATTATGGTAATTTTAGAGTAAAATGCTCCAGCAGTTTGTCATTTTATAAATTTTGTAACAGTTGAAAAATACATGCATAATGAGAAGTAACCAAGCCAAATAATAATTCTGCGCAAAATTCAAATATTTTAGTGTTTTTAATTATAGCACTCTTTAGGGGAACTTTGCCCCATAGAGTGCATCTACTTTTCATCAACTCATAAGTATGTTTACTGAATAAAATGTTGGTAACTTGTGCCACATTTTTCATTGTGGTCTCCATTATAAACTCTTGTTCAAAATATACAAGTGCATACTTACACAAAGATTAAAAATCAGATTCCCAACAAATCTCACATAGGTAAAGAGTGCTAAAATTGAAATCAAACAGCATTTTTGAATTCCACGAAATGAGAGTATTTTAACCACGAAAAATGACCAAAACTGAGCTCCAAAATTGCAAAATAATTGCACGCAAATTGCGATAAAATCCATTTGCACATAGTTCCCGCAAAAATGATCACATATTTGAAATTCAGAGAGGCTCCCCCTCAAGATTGCGCAGAGTTCACCTAGTCGCAACGCAGTCCACAAAAACATATTTTCAGGCTCCACCACACTAATAAAAGAGATGAAAAATTTGAAACAATCTTTTATGGATTGCTGCCGATCGTATCTATATTTTTCTAGTTCATAAAAAACCTAATATCAAATTTACAGTCACAATTCTCAGTAGATTAATTTTTTATGTTGAATTTCAGGCTGACTATGGAAATGGAAAATATTTCGAAATACAATACGACTTCAACCTCAACATTCCCGTGTTAATAACATATACGGTAATAGCTCACATGCATTCCAACGAATACGAAACGAAATGTGAAAAGATATATATACCAGACGAGAAAGTAGAGGGAGAAAAAAGAAGTAGTTACGATTTAGTTGCTCAATTTGAGCCCAAACAAGCCCCTCCTGATCACCAATGGCGACAGTTAGTACCGATGCAAGATTTCAAGGGTATATACCCAACCCAGGCGACTTGTATCAACCTTAATTATGTACTGTTACATAAAAATGCCGTCGACAGCTTAAAAGAAATAGAAATTTTCTTACGAAAAGTCGCCGACGTAAGTTCACTGGGTCTACATATAATGCACTTCAGTAACCTACATCTATCTATTACACTACAATTTCAGCCAACTGAAGTATTAATTGTGGATATATTTGCAGGTTATAAACAAAGTTCATGTCATAATCGAAACACATATCAAAGAAGACGTTCCAGTTATGAACAATGACCAATATAGAAAGGCAATTCCCACAGTAATGTTTAAGGATATGATCTGTATTTTGAAAGGTATCACATATGGTGTAAGGGCGGTCATTCATAACCAAAAAAGTGAAAGGTACTGTGATAATATTGTAAGAGAATGGGGCTGGCCGGAGCTTAATGACAATGAAAAAGGAATTGAAATTGGGACTATGTATTATTGTTCATTGGAGTCGGATGATATAAACCCTTTCAACCTAAATGAAATAAAGCCCGATGGGGTAACCAGCATTTTGGAGATAATTCAAACCAAGGGATCTTCACACCAAATCGAGGAAGCGGTACCTCAACAAATTTAGTAACTATAGGGATCTCCAACACCACAATTTACGACATCCAGTAAGATTTATGCACAATCCCTTCTCATCACAAAAGAAATGTCGAAAAGTGGACGCGTTCCATTAACAAAAGTGTCCACTGGCTTTCAACGAAGTGCCGCAATAAGTAATCGTACCTTTTTCTACACAAAATCATTATTATATGGTAAGAAAATGAGATCTGAGCTTAGATCATAATTTAAAACAATAAATTGAATTTCATTTCATCTCTTTTTTTTTATCATGTTTTGAAATTATGTAGAAATTTATTTTAAGACTGTGTATTGATCTTACACCTATTTATTTCATTATTTTATTTACAATCGAATTTAGATATAATTAATATGTGCTCGCAGTAATGGATCAGATTAGCTTTATTGGACTCAAGTGACAAAATACGGTCGATATTTGTTCTATAAGGTATCTTGAGGTTTCAAATGCTGAACCATATCAATAGAGTCATTTTAAAGCAAGGATACAACGTTTTGGGAAACTTTGTAAGGTAAAACGCGAATATATTTTCACTCTCGAGTCCAAAATAGCCCAAAATAAGTCCGTAGTTCACTTCTTCAGGGGCCAATTGCATATTAGAAAAAGGAAATCAAAGGATTTTTGAAAATCACAAAAATATAGAAAATTGAAGTTGCATGATCATAACAACACCAAAAGGAAATCAAAATTAGCAATACAGTATACTCAGGGACGCAACGAGAATATTTTCAATGCTGGAGAAAACTAAAAAATTACGAATTAGTATTATAAAATCATACCATCTGTCGAATATTCTTCTTTTTTCTTTCATGGAAAATAGATCCATTGTCTCGCTGGATTTTGGTCTATACCCGTTTCTTTTAATATAATTAGTTTTATATATTAAATTATTTCATTTTCAATTCATTAAATTCTTTATTTTGGCATTTCAGAAATTATTCAATCATCATTTTATTATTATATTTTTTTCATTTGATGTATTTCGTTTAGTCAATCTCACATCGTTCATCGTAAAAATTCATTATTTATTCTATCTAATTATTATCTTCATTTTATTTGTTCATAATTTATGTAAATTCATTCATTCATTCATTCCATTCATAATATTTAATTTCTCTATCATATAGATAATTCCAAATAATGAATTGATTTTTTTTATTTATCAAATTTTTCTTATTGATTTTTTATATTTTTATTTAGTTTTATTTGTTTATTTATTTATTCATTAATTTTCTTCATTTACCTATTCCCTAATTTATGTATTACACAATTTATTTAATGTATTCGACTTCTATTCAATTTATTATATTTATTTAAAACATTAATTTACTTCTTTATTCATTTATTTACTAATTCATCTATTACCTAATTTATTTTATTTAATCAATTATTACTTTTCAAATTTATTTCACTCATTTTATTAATTCATTTATTCCATTAATACATTCATTTACAATTCACCTCTACTAATTTAATGCTATTAATAATTCGATATAGTAAACTTACTCAATTTTATTTTTAAAATTTAATTTTTTCCATTTGAGTGGAATCAAAGATTCAAAAGATGCAATAATACGTATTTCCGCGAAGAGTCACCTAATTTTCTGCGATATTACACTTTTTTTGCAAACATCTCGTGAATGGAGCTTCGTAGAAAAAGATGAGTAGGAATTAAGTTTTAAAAAATTTTACAACTTCTGTTCTCATACACGTTTCATCGAAGCTCATAGAAAGCCGGACTTTTTAATTCTATATTTCTTATCAAATACCTCGAAAATGAAGCATCGTATGAAAGAATGCATAGCAGCAACAGAATAAAGGTCATGATAAAAAAAATTGTCCCATATTGTACAATAAGTTGATAAAATGAATAAATAAATTTGCAAATTCATATCCCACTCCGTCAAAATGTAGCCACTCCTGTTAGAAAGTTCTGGAGATCTCGAAAGTCGATCGAAAAACCAAACATGATTTTTCCTTTACATCATAAACTCAAATAGTTTTTCAAGTGCACCACGCGACGATTGCCTCATTTCCTCATTTACGAGAAGTTGGTAGATTATCAATCAATTTATTCGCAATCCACATTGTTGAATGTTGAGGTCTCTAATTCCCAAATTAGCCGAGTATCACTATTCTCTCAAATACTTTTCCAAGTACAGAAGTCAAGGATATAAGACGATAACTGTCAGGAAGCAGTGGGTTTTTGTTAGGTTTTAACAATGGGATGATAGTAGCAAGCCTCCAATCTTCCGGGAAATCTCCCAACATCCAAATATAGTTGAAAACATCTAGTAGTATAGTTAGATTAATATGGGAATTATCCGGGCCAGGGATGCTGGTAATAGCTGTCTCTAGTTCATGAAAGGTTATAGTATTGTTACAGTGTTCTTAATTTAATGTAGAGAAACAGTTGTCGTGAGATTTTGATTTTTGATGAGAAGGAAGTGGTTATTAAAATTATTATCACTGAAGGAGAATCCAAAATGATGAGCAAGGTCTTATAGGGTTCCGTTACTTTTGAGTATTTTTAATGCTCGACGTCTTTCTTGAATAACCGCTTGGCAGTGTTCCACCAAGGTACAAATTTCAAGTGTTTATCGCCATTACATGAATTTTGTGGTTTTGGGAAGAACAGTCCATGGCGACGATATGAGCGATTCTGTGAAAAAGCATACTGCCGACTTTGCGTTTCGATTTTGCTCAGGTGTGTGGTGGGAGCCCTGTTCACAGCGAGAATAATACATTTTCCAATCTGTTTTTTTGAAGAATATTCTAGCTTCAGGATTGCTTATTTGATCAACAGGCATTGTATACTTTATAATTACTGGAGTATGATCACTACCGGCTAAGTCTGTATGTGTGAACTATAAACTGACTACTGAGCTAAAGAGATGTGATCACCAAGTTTAAGTTAGACCAGTAGTGATATGAAAAATTGTAATAGTTGATACAAAGGTTCAAAAAAAGCAATTATACGAATTTTGCGAAGTGTTTCTCGCCAAATTTTCTGCGATTTCATACATTTTTTGCAAATATCTAGTAAATGAAATGAATGTCGTAGGAAAAAAAGATAAGAATTAAGTTGTAGAAAATTTTATTTTTACAACTTTTGTTTTCATACACTTTTTCATCGAAGCCCACAGAAGCCTGGGCTTTTCAATTCTCCAGTTTTTGTCGAATACCTCACAAGTGAAGCATCGCATAGAAAAATGGATAGCAATTTGGCAGGTGAAAATTTCACACTCAACAACTTAAGTACACATAACATTATCACGCAAGCTCATACTTCTCCGAAAAAATTAACGCACTACTTTTCTTATTTATTGAAATAATAATAATATATATGCCGACTGGAATTTGTTGCTCTCAGACAGACGTTTAAATGAATAGTATTTGATAAAAATTTTACAGTTGAAAAGCTCATCTTTCCAAGACCTTTGATGAAAAGTGTATTCACTAGTATCAGCGAAGATACGTTGAAATATTAAGAAGGAAACGCCACCTGTTAGATCGATTTAGTCGTAAATCGAAAGCAATTGTGATTGTCATTAGTCAAAAAAGAGCGATAAATATCGATGATCATTCTGAACTGAATTCTCTCTGACGAAAACTGAAGGAATTGCTCAAAGATGCACAGTAGTTGCGAGATGCGTATAGCATATTGTATTGGTTCAGAGACCATTGCTACAGACTGGTATAGAGAACGAATGTCTAAGCCTATGAATTCTTCTATTAGCGCATTCAATTATGGTTGTACATTTATAAGGAGAAAGGAGGGTTTGCCATGAAGCATTTAGGATGTTTTTTGGCGCGTTAACAGGAACTGAATTTCGAAATTTTTATCAGCGTATTTCATGGAGCCAGCAGTAACCTCAGAGACATTCTAAAATTCCATTAAGAACTACGAGGAATGAGACATCATAATACATTTTTTTTTTTTTTAATTCCACATAAAAACATTCCTTCGAAAATACATAAGGCGAAAAAAAATTGAGAGGTGATACCTATACAAATTCAAGGCAACTTCAACACTCGTATTTTCCCATAATTCGCCCCAACTACGCAAAATTTCACATATATCACATACTACAACTCTACGACGCAGTACTTCGAACGACTAAGTAAATATTTTTTTCATACGAGCATAGGCTGTGTACACTTGTACGTATATCAACGAATTCGTGAAAACACCATATTACACTGAAATCTAAACGTTACATGAATTTTAGTCGTGTTGAAGAAACCATTACGTTCGATCTTCGTTTTATCACTAATTATCAGCGATTATCTTGGATACGTATAACTTCAGACAATTAAATTCTAACCACACCTAAATGACTCCTATTGCTTGGTTTTTTTGTCTCGCCCCATTATGGACCGTGGCTGTGGATACTCAAATGGATGCAGGTATATAAGCTCATTGCTTATGCAAATTTTATTTGTAATAATCAACAAAAAAGACTGAGAGTATATTATCACTTCATCGTGTATTCGTTTATTTTCCAGTGCAGCCCTTGGTGATGGCGGTTTACGTCCAAGAACACGCACGCAAGGAAGTAACTAAACTCGGTTCAAAGGCGAAATCCCTTACCAGAAGAATAATTTTAACAGATGCCAAAAAAGAAAATTTCGACAGTTTGAAATCGCTATTCAGTAATATGCAACCCACGTATATTGCCTTACTCTGCGCAGATACTGAGGGAGATTCCACGAACCACACGTTTATCGTCAAACAAGTAATAGACAAAATCGACTCGATGGACCTAAAAATAACGTGTGAACATTTTTTGCAACCTTATGTGAAAGTGAGATCTCATTATCCTTGGGGAATCACTAACTATGATATCGGTTTCGATGTAAGTATAGTTTACTTTATTAACATTAAGGTTTGATAACAAAAAAGAAATTTCTCATGGAACAATTTTACAGTTTAGGGTTCCAAAAGAAATATGGCCAAAAGAGGTAGTAAATAAAAAACAGCTATTTTACTGCAATAAACATTAGTTTGGTTTAAAATTAATATCAAATGGAAATATTCTTATAGACAACTCATGATATAATAATTATCTATTAGATTACCAAATTGATCTTATACATTTGCTCTAGATAGTAATACGTATTAAGCATTAGTACCCGCATTGTAGCTCTTATAAGGTTTTATTTACTCTCTGCAGCAAGAAGAGCCGGACACTGAATCTTCCACACTTTTGCGCAAATTTATGAATGAATTCGAAATCAAGTTGCAGGTAAGTGGTACCACACACCCTTGCGTTATACAGGGTGTTCCTCCCAATGCCTTGTTCTCCTTGATAAACTTTGCCTACATGAAATATCGAAAAAGCTGAAATGGATAATTTTGAAGCAGGGTAACGATCTACTTTGCAAATTAATTTCTATTTAACGCAATATTACTGCTAAAAAACACAACAGTTTCGGGAGGAACAATAACGTGAAATAAGTATGTACAAAAGAATATACTTTTTTTTTTTAGCTGAGTTTTTAATGAAAACGATAGGTATTACAGCCTACCTAATTTGGGAAGGGAAGGTCGGGGGAGGGTGGGGTCTTCAAATCTTTGCTTTTCAGACCATTTGTAATCATCTGCGAAATGTCCAACTTTTTGGTATATATATATATATTTTTCCCCCACGCGTAGCGCCAGCGAGTATTCATAAAATTCGCTCAAAATTTGGTGAGGAACTTTTCTTGAATATGCGCAGAAGTGCTTTTTTTGTTTTTTCGATAAATTTCAAAATGGCGGATCACTCAAATTTTGAGGGGGGCTGGAGAAGGGGCAATCAGCTCAAATTCTTCGTTTTTGATCTCATATGAAAGAGTGAGTCAAGGATACTAACATATCCAAATTTCAGCTTCCGAAGTGCATAATGAGAAGAGTTAGATCAAAAAACGACTTTTTGAGGAAGTTTTGAGTCATGAAATTTCTTGAATCTTCCATATCTCCCCACCAAATCAAGTTAAAGAGGTCAAATTTTGTTGTGAGGTTAGTTGGTGACCACAATATGACCTCTTGAATTTGAATCAAAATGGATCCAAAATGGCGGATTATCAAAATTTTGAGTAGAGCTTGAGGAGCCTCAAGTTGGTAAAAATGTAATTAATATGAATTCATATGGTTATTGGGGATAAGTTGTATACTATATCCCGAATTCACTTCCATACATGATGTTGGAGGGGGGAAGGCGGGGTTATCAACCTAAAATAGTGTGGGGGTACAGGAGGGGTCGAAAATTTTTTATTGCTGTGTCATATGATAAAATGAGCCCAAGTGACAAACGTATTTTGATTTTAGCTTCCTCAGTGATTTTGGAGGGGAGTTAGAGCAAAAAACGGCTTTTGGAGGGGAAATTGCTGCAGGAAATTTCATGAATCTTCCATATCTCATCACCAAATCGGCCTAGAATGGTCAAACTTTGTGTGTAGGATTAGTTTGTGAACAGAATATGACCTCTTAAATTTGAGTCAAAATGGATCCAAAATGGCGGATTATCAAGATTTGAAGATAATTTGAGGACCCTCATACAGTTATAATTTGAGAAATATGTGTTCACATGATTATTTCATGGCGAGAAATACTACATTTGTGCCAAATTCAACTTCTTAAGTGTTTTTGGAAATGATAGGGTATGGGTTTTCAAACTTGGTATTGGGTGTGGCCTGTAGTCATGAACGGTTAAGCAATGTTATTAGTAAATCAAAACAAGCTCCAATCAAAAACTCAGCCCCAGTAATGCGGCATGGCTGCTTACGTTTTTTTTTTTTTTTTAATTCTTCAAACATATTTCTGAAAATACCTTATCTTATGTACATTTTTTATATTACTAAAAGTTGAAGTACACCTCTCACAACATAAGATAGATACTCGTACACATGCTTGCCTACAAGAATAGTGAATAAAAATTTTCAATCATGTGGATAGGGTAATTTTCCTTCTAGAATTTCTTATTTCAATATTTAGGTAAGGAAGGGAGTTAATACACATCGCATACTATCGATGCTGTGTTGTAACGCACCAACTTCAAAAGTAAATGAAATTCCGACTTCCAAAAAATCTCTTACAAAATTTTAAACCACTCTGAAGGAGAATTTTTTAATTCAACACGAAATTAGCATTTTAACAAAAAAAATTGGATCAAAATTTCGATAAAATTCGTTTATGGCGGATTCCAGCAGAAATAATCACATATTTCGAATGAAGAGAGCTCCCCTTCATGACGTTGTGGAGTTTAACTAGTCGCAACACAATCGAAAAAAACATATTTTTAGGCTCCACCAACAGTCTTTTTGGTTTGCTGCAGATCGTATCAACACTTTCCCAACCCATAAGAAACTTAATATCAAATTAAATGGTAATGATTTATTAAGTTATTAATTTTTCATGTTGAATTTCAGACTGACCCCGGAACTGTAGAATATTTAGAAATACGATACAATTATTACCTCCACGTACCCGAATCAATTACACATATGGTAACAGCTCACATGCATTCCTACACACACGAAGAAGAATGCGAGGAGATATATATACCGAATAAGATAATAGGAGAAGAGAATAGAACCTATGATGTTCAATTTGAGCCCAAACAAGCCCCTCATGATCATCAATGGCGACAGTTAGTACCGATGCAAGATTTCAGGGGTATATACCCAACCCAGGCGACTTGTATCTACCTTAATTATGTACTGTTACATAAAAATGCCATCGACAGCTTAAAAGAGATAGAAATTTTCATACAGAAAGTCGCCGATGTAGGTTCACCGAGTCTTTTATAAATTTCAATCAGCTATATCTATCTATTACACTACAATTCTAATCAAACGAAGTAATAATTGATGAACAATTTGCAGGTTATAAATGAAGTTTATGTCGTCAGCCAAATAGATATCAAAAAAGGAAATGATTCCGTTACGAATATTGACCAAAATGGTGATACAATTCCCACTTTAGTGTTGAAGAAAATCAGCTATACTTTGAAAGGCACCACGTACGGTGTCATAATAGTCATTCATAACAAAGAAAGTAAAAAGTTTTGTGAGAATGTAAATGGGTGGAGCTGGCCTGAGCATAATGATAATGGAGAAGAAATGAGAATTGGGACTATATACTACTGCTCAATGGAATCTAGCCCTTTTCAACCTATTGAACCTTTCAACTTAGATGAAATAAAGCCCGATGGGGTAACCAGCATTCTGGAGATAATTCAAACCAAGGGATCTTCGCGCCACATTGAGGAAGAGGCATCTCAACAAATTTAACAGCTATGGCGATCTCCAACACTACAGTTTACAACAAGCAATAAGATTTACACACAACCCTTTCTCATCATAAAAATATGAATTCTAAAGCACACTAGTTTTTATCAACCAAAACGTCAGCCAATTCTAAATGAAATACCACGATAAGTACTTTTTATACACTTTACTGCTTTCATATGATAAGAAAATGATATGTGGGCTTAGATGATCGAACATGCACGTGTAGAATAATAATTGAATTCAATTTAATTTTTTTGTTTTTTGAAAATAAGTCGAAATTAACTTCAACACTTGCATTGAATGTGGATTCATTTATTTTACTATTTTATTTTCAATAGAACGTTTAAATATAATTAATGCATGTACGCAGTAATGGATCAGTTTAGATTCTTAGACTGAAGAGACAAAATATACTCGATTTCCGTTCTACAGGGTTCATAAAATTTGATCTTTTTATATTTTAAAGTAAGAATGCGATGTTTTAGGAAACTGTGAAAGATAAAAAGGAAATACATTTTCACTCTCGAGTTCAAAATAGTCCAAGTTCATTTCTTTGGCAGTTATTTGTAAAAAAAAAAGAACAACAACAACAAACAAAACATACAAGGATTTGTGAAAATAACAAAAATATAGAAAAATTCCACACCGAAAAGAAAATGGAAATAGGTAATGTACTCAAAGACGTAGCGCAAACATTTTTCAAAGTTGGAGAAAATCAAAAATTCAAGAATTATTAAAATTCTACCGACTGTAAAATATTTTTTTTTTGTTCTTGGGAAATAGATTCATGGTCTCGATCGATTCTTACAATTATTTATTAATTTATTTATTTATTTCAATTTATTTATTTGTTTGTTTCAATTTATTCATTTGTTTATTTCAATTTATTTATTTATTTGTGTCAATTTATTTATTCATTTATTTATTTATTTATTTCAATTTATTTATTTATTTATTTGTTTGTTTCAATTTATTCATTTGTTTATTTCAATTTATTTATTTATTTGTGTCAATGTATTTATTTATTTATTCATTGATCTTCTGATTTATTTTATTTAAGAAAATTTATTATCTAATTTGTTTCATTCATTTATTTGTTCAATAATTTATCTATAATTTTATTTTATTAATTATTTAATATATTGCATTTCAAAATTAAAATAACCTTTATTACACAATATATTAAATTCAGCAATAATTGACAAATTATGTTAAATTTAGACATTATGTTGCAGCTCAAATTGAACTTAGTGCCAAGATCTCTCTCAGGGTATGCTCACTGGAGATGGTCTGTAGCTACACTAATGAATTATCTAATATGGAGAAAGTGCAGACGTGCAACCCCACCGACATTTTTGTGACCGCATTTTTCTATTAAATTCTGCATTGTAAACTAAAATTTAATAAACCTGTATCTCATCATTGAATCTCATTTATTTCATTTCATTTATCCAATTTATTTTCCCACATTTTCTGTCGAATTTACAAGTTCAAAAAAAGCAATCGTGCTTCCGCGCCAAATTATCAGGCATAATTCATACCCACCTGCGCTACTGGCGAAGAATATAGTCTTCCGAAATGAGAAAAGTTGCAATAGTTATCGTTATTATTTAAAATTCAACTAATCAGACCTAATATAAAAAATACGCAGGAATGCAAAAAAAATCAAAAATCTTATGCAGAGACGTACAAAAATTTCAATTTGAGACAATTGGAAAAACTTCCAAAATGAAAATTAAGGTATTCAAAAACATGATTCAGAACTATGAGGAATGAGACATCATAATTCATTTTTTTCAATTCCAGTTGAAAACATTCCTTTCAAAAGGTGAAGGTAAAAAAAATTCAAATCTAATATGCCCTTATCCACGCTACCTGATAGGTATTACCTACACAAACTCAACACAACTTCAAAACTCATATTTCCCCATGATTCGCCTAAACTATGGAAAATTTCACAAAGACCCAGAACTTTGAACGGCTGAGCAAATTTTTTTTTTCGCACGAGCATACGCTGCATACGCTTGTATTTCGACGAATTGACGAAAACACCATATTACACTGAAATCGAACCATTACATGAATTTCAGCTGTGTTCCAAGAAACCATTAAATTCGATCTTCGTTTCATCACAGCTTATTGGCGATTATTTTGGATACGTATAACTTGAAACTATTTAATTCTAGCAACGCCTAAATGACTCCAATCACGTGGCTTTTTTGTCTTGCCGTATCATGGACCATAGTGGTGGACACTCACGTGGATGCAGGTACACCAGATTATTGCTCATTTGAAATTTTTTCATAATAATTAATGAGAAAACATCGTGTTTTTGTTATTTTCCAGAGCAACATTTGGTGATGGCGGTTTATGTTCAAGAATACAAACGCGAAGAAGCAATTAAACTTAATCCAAGAGCGAAAAATGACGATACTAGAAGAATAACTTTAACAGATGCCGAAAAGATAAATGTCGAAAATCTGAAATTGCCGCTGGGTAATATACAACCCAAGTACATAGCGTTACTCTGCGCAGATACTGAGGAAGATGCTAGAGAACACAAGTTTACTGTGAAGCAAGTAATAGATAAAATCGACTCGATAGACAGATATTATACATGTGAACATCTTCCGCAACCTCATGTGAGAATGACAGGAGATTCCAAATCGGGAACTTTTTTCTATGAGATCGGTTTCGAAGTAACGTTCAATTTTCTATGACATTAACGTTCGATAACAACGTACAATTTTCTCACTAAACAATTTTACAGTTTAGAGTGACGGCAGATTTACCATTTCACCTTTTAAGATTAATGCTAGAGAAGGTAATATAAACAAGCTATGAGTATTATCGACAATAGACATTTGTTCACTTTAAAGATTATATCAAGTGGGAATACTCTTATAGAGAACTGACGATGAATAATTATCTATCATCTTAGCAAAATGATCTTATAATTATTATATTTTCTTCAGATAGTAATACATATTAAGCATCAATACCAGTATTGCAACTCTAATAAGGTTTTATTTACATTGTATGACAGGTAGCTGTTGAATATTTCAAACTTTTGCACAGATTTAAGAATGAATTCAATTTAGATTCGCAGGTAAGCGCTATCACACAGCATTGATTTTATACAAGGTGTTTCGCGTAAACTCTTAGTCCCTTCTGTGCTAAATAGCCGACTATTATGGAGCAAAAGTTATGAACTTTGCCTACTCGAAATATCGAAGGGGCTGCAACAGACAGCTTTGAAACTAATATTTATGTGAAGCAAGCTTGATGTAATATTACTGGTTAAAAAACACTAAATGTACATTGTACAAGGCTCGGGAGGAGAAATGATGTGAAATAAGTACAAAAAAAATGTATGGAAAACTGGCTGATTTTTTTTTTTTCAGTTATTCATAAATATTTCTGAAAATACACTTTCATGTATACCTATTAAAACTCTTACATTAGGAAACACCCTTCACAACATTCGATAGGTACATATACCCATTACCCATGTTTGCCTATAAGAATAGTAAATTAAGAATCCCAATGATAATAATAGGGCAATTTTTTTTATCATTTTTTATTTCACTATATAGGCAAGGAAGAGAGGGTTAGTACTCATCTCATACTACTATGACTGTATCCAGTGACGCAATCAAGGGGCGGGAGGGGGGCTAACGGGCTACAGCCGCCCCCAAAAAAATTCTTCAAATTTTCAAAAATCAATTATTAAACAAATACACGTAAATCGCGGGGAAAAAATTTAGTCGTTCTATCTTGGATGCCGTCGTAGATTTGAATTCTGGTAACGACAAGTACACCAGAAAGGTCAATTTTTATCCTAGATATTGATAAAAAAAAAAACAACTTTTTGGCTTGTTTTTCAACATTTATGAGCGATAAATTCGTATATACGGGGGGAGGGGGGTATCTACCTATAATTAATCTATGATACAATTCATTTCGCAATTTTTTCAAAAAATTTTTACACTTCATGAAAATAGGTGGTATCAACTGAAGTTCGAGCTTCCTTTTTTTTAGCCCCCTCCAAAAAAAAGGTCAGGTTGAGTCACTGACTGTATCATAATGCATAAACAAATTTTTCTAGAGTATTTTTGATAATAGTATATTCAAAAGTCATTCATGAATACCTAAGTAAATTAAAAATTATGAGTATGCCAACATGAAATATTGAAGTGGCAGCTATCGACATTAAAAACCAATGTCTATATGAAGCACATTTCATGCAATATTACTGGCTAAAAAAAAAAAACTAAATGTACGAAGCTTGGGAGGAGAATGAATGTAAGGATATATACCTATAGCTATACCCATGCTTGGTTATTAGAATAAAGAATGAAAACTCTTAATGATAATGATATGACAATTTCATTTCTACACTTTTTTATTTCACTTGGAGGCAAGAAAGGGAGTTGATAATCTTCGCACATTATTGTGACTATATCGTAAACTTCCTTAGCTCATACGAAACCCAATATCAAATTTATGGTCACGATTATTTACGTTATTAATTTTTTATATTTAATTTCAGTTACACAGAACTGTACAATATTTTCAAATAGAATACGACTTCGAGTACAACAGAGCCGCATCAATAAACCACACGGTAAAAGCTCATATGCATTCCAACAAATACGAAAAAGAATGTGAAAACATATATGTACCACACGAGAAAGTAGAGGAAGATAAAAGAAGTCATAACGAGTTGGTAGATAAATTTAAATCCAAAAAAGCTCCTACCGATCACCAATGGCGACAGTTAGTACCGATGCAAGATTTCAAGGGTATATACCCAACCCAGGCGACTTGTATCTACCTTAATTACATACTGTTACATAAAAGTGCCATCAACAGCTTAAATGAGATAGAAATTTTCATACGAAAAGTCGCTGATGTAAGTTCACTGCATCCTTTGTAAACTTCAATCAGCTTTATCTACCCATTACACTACAATTCCAATCAACTAGTATATCAATTGCTGAATAATTTGCAGGTTATAAATGAAGTTGATGTTGTCACCGGAACATATATCACAGAATACGACAATTCAGCGATAAAAATTGACGAAAATGAAAATACTATTCCCATCACAGTGTGGAAAAAGATCACGTGTACTTTTAACGGAGAAAAGTATGGTGTTTTCGCGATCATTAATAATCAAAAAACTAAAAGAATTTGCGAAAGTGTAAAGGGATGGGGCTGGCCGGAGCGCAATGACAACGAAGAAGAAATTAAAATTGGAACTATGTACTACTGTTCAATGACGTTGGGTACTCATAAGCCTTTCAACTTGAATCAAATGAATCCTAAATTTTTTACCAGCATTTCGAAGATGATTAAAACCCAGGAATCTTCACGTAACACTGAGGAAAAGGCATCTAAATCGGATTAGTAGCTATAGGTACCTCCAACGTCACAGTTTACATAACACAATTGGATTCACATACAATTCCTTCTTATCACAAAAAGATGAGTAGAGAAATTTATTAATATGTTTTATTTATTCATTCATTCGATTTTTTTCATTTCATCAGTTCAGTAATTATTCAATTATCAATTTACAACATTTTTTCATTTTATGTATATCGTTTATTCAATCAAACCTATTTCATTATTTACTTTATTTTCAAGTAATTTCCGCATAATTTATTAATTCATTTATTTCATTTCACAATATTTTATTTTTTTATTGTATTGACTATCCAAGTCATTGAATTGATTTTTTTGATTTATCCAATTTTTCTTACTAATTTTAATCCTTTTATTTATTTATTTATTTATTCATTCATTCATTCACTAACATTTACCTTTTTTATTTCATCTATTTGACTAATATTTTCAAAATTTAATTCATTTTATTTTAATTATTTAATTTATTTGCTTTTCCATATTTATACATATCGTACTTTCTTAAAGTAATATATTTATTGGCATTTATTTTGATATTGTGTTTTATAGTAACTCAGGACTCTTCAAGTTTATTTTCATGGTAAACTATGAGCTTTCGTGAAAATTGTACGAGAAGCGAAGTTATAGAGCTTGAATATTGCAACACTTAATCGCTATTCATTTTTCTCTACGACTTCGTTCTCGAGATATTGGAAAAAAATTTCAAATTCAAAGTTCAAAAGCTCAACTTTGAGCAAACTTTTATGAAAAATGAATAGAACCAAAGTTATAGAGAATGAGATTTCCTACAACTTTGTTCCTATACATTTTTCTTTACGACTCTTCATATTCCAGATATTTGAAGAAAACAAACTGAAAAAGCTTCAAATTTCGAAAGCTCGGCTTACAGCAAGCTGATCAACTTCAAAAACAATTGACTCTTAAGCTTCACTTATTCTACCTATCTTCCAAGTTTAGAATCATTCCGTCAATTTTTACTCGAGGTTATCGTCAGGAAATGGAAATCAAACAAAAAAAAAAAATACAAAAAACCACAGCGACCGCATATACGAATTTTACTCAAAAGTAAAGTCCACTAAAAAGCTACGATTCAAAGTTGAGAAAAAAGAGGAGAAATCTCGTCCAAATCTGAAACGTAAATTGGCTCTAATTTCATTTACTCGAAACGAAGGAAAAATTTTCCTTTTATTCGTCGTATTAGAGATTTTTGTCGTTGGGAAATTACGCGAAAGAATAAACAATCCACGGTTCGGCCTACAGAACGGTCGAATTAACGTTTTTATTTCCAACGCCATTTCGAGATTATTCCAAACGTGCCGAATATATTCGCAAATTTACGCGAACTATGTCTTCGGCGGAATTAAATTCCTATAGAGATTCCGGACGAAGACGCAGCAGTCGGCACACAGCGTCGTACTAAGGCGATGTTTATTTATCGTCGCTTAAATAATCGATTCCGCGTACCTTCGCATTCCGACGCGACGTCTAATTGCAAATTAAATTCCCAACGTTTACGCGATTTATACTCGCGCGAAAATTACGAGCTGGCGTAATTTATGCAAATTAAAAATACTCGTGTACGTAGAAGAGCGCAGAGAAATGTATTCGTATCGGATGAACTGCGATGTGAGCATAGTATATGATGGGTTGTCGATCGTTCGTTATTTCAGTTTATCGTATCTATAGTTCTCCGCGGTATTTCCGCGATATCGGTAATTCTTCTAGTTAACTTTAAGCCAGCCATAATCACTTACCCCGGGTGTCGTAGCTTCCGGCCCGAAAGGATAACGAGTCCATTCCAACGTCGCTTCGGTGGCCGTATCCAACAGTACCACTGAAAATAAAAAAATAACGATGTGAAAAAATGGTACTAAAATACTTTTAAAATAAATAAATAAGTAAATAAATAAATAAATATGACAAACAAATTGTCTGAAACGAAAAAACAATACACTCCTGAAAAATTGGAAACATGAGCTTTTCCAAAAATTGCAAAATTAGCTATTTTTAACAACTGTGTATTATTAAAAATTAAAAGTTTGCAAGAAATTCGAAGTTCGAAAAATTAAAAATTTTTCAAATTTTAAAATTTACTACTCCACTCTTTTTCCTAAATCAAGTAGCCTACAATAGCATTTTTTTTCCCCAATAAAAAACTCGTCTAAAACTAATAATAAACAATTCAAAAGATCAATGAAGTCGCATCGAACCCACAAAATTCGCCGAAGCGGCGGTCGAGTAATATCAATAAATCACTACAATTGGAGGTTACCATAACGACAAATAGATAGCGTTACCATCAACTTGTTCGAACCGGTTGAACGGACGTTCGGCGCAGACTGCATTCGTCGATGGGAATCCGAATGCGGGCATTATGAGTCATTTTGGAACCGCCGACGAAATCGTTTGGGAATGCTGCGCGACCAGTCTTACCCGATAAGGCTTCGAAAAAGCTCTCCTCAGGATACAGGTGTCATCGGATAAAACATCAACGTAAGTACACTCGTAAGATTCGCCAGATACTACCTTCGTTAAGGGTATTAATTTTAAACCTAATCGTCTCGTTGAAATATTAAATTCGGGCTAAACACGGCCTTTAGGTTGTTCGCTCGTATTAATTAATAATCACTCGTAGACCTCAGTCCATCCTCTTCGGATGGGTTTTAACGAGCCGTCGAAAGGGTTCGTCGATGTTTACCGAGCGCCGCGACTTACGTATTAAAAATTCATCCTCTAATATCCGTTTCATCCACGCGTCCGGAAATTAGCGTCGATCTAGAAGCCGTGTCTTTCGATGGAAAATTTTTAATTTCGGTCCGATTCTCGTCTTCTCGCTCGTTTCCATCGTTAATGACGCGCCGGATTTCGGTGGCCGTCGACGCGATTACACGATGAAATATTCACGCGGTTTTTCCAAGGTAACAAAGGGATGAGCGGCGAACGGGCGTGTTAGCGCTGAAACTTAAAGGCATTTCGACATCGTCGCCGCAATAATGTTAAAAACCTTCGTTGAAAAACTTATAGGCCTCGACGAAAACAAAATACCGCGTCGAAGTCTCAGCCAACTTATTACTTATACAAGACGACGACGAGTTAACCTAAATTCTATTTAAAAGTTTCGCTTTTTAAGGTTATTATAATAAAGTTTTCCCGTCCGAAGTTAAGTCTTAAGGCCTGCGCGAAAAAAGAAAACGCGCACAGCGACATTTCGTTTAACGTTGTTTGAACTTTTCGCAACCTAGGAGTATATGAAAACCCCCTCGGCCAGCTCAGTCGAGTGTTTAAATTACTTCGACGTTAATTTTTCTTCCTTCAATTCGGGTTCACTTTGTCGTACGCGGATCCGTAGCTTATTTTTTCCATCCGTTGTACCGTACGTAGAGTCGTCGTAACGTGTAACTTTTCCCATACGCGTCGTAAATTCAGAGACCGGAGAGGTGCACTGGGTCGTCGAGCAAATCTCGTCATCGTCTTATACACCGACGAGACTGTATACGAAACGCAGTCTTTCATGAAGTTGAACTTTAATTTGTTACTTTTACGTCTTGAAGGAATTTTTGAAAAAAAAAACAAAATATTTTCACTCTTTAAAAGATAATAATTTTGTTTTCCTTTAAAAATTTCATAAATGTTTGTTTTTTATTTTCATTATAGTATTTCTCGAAATTTTCAATTATTATTTTTTTTTTTCAGTTGACATACATAACAGGTCTATTACTCTACCTCATTCCCTACTCCTTTCAAAAATACTTAAACATAAGTATTTTTTAAAATTATTATTTTGATTTTTTTAGCTGAGTTTTTAACTTACAAACGATAGCTATTACAGCCTACTTGATTTGTGAAGGGTTGGTCGGGGAGGGTGGGGTCTTCAAATCTTTGCATTTCAGATACTTTGTAATCATCTGGCAAATGACCAACTCTTTGGTGTATATGTATACATCTATATATATTTTCCCCCTACGCGTAGCGCAAGCGGGAATTTACGAAATTTGCTCAAAACTTGGTGAGAGACTCTACTTCAAAATCTAACGAAACGAAATTTTTTATTTTTTCGAAAAAATTCAAAATGGCGGATCACTCAAATTTTGAGGGGTGCTGGAGAAGGGACAAATATCTCAAATTTTTTGTTTTTGATCTCATATGAAAGAGTGAGTCATGGACACCAACATATTCAAATTTCAGCTTCCAAAGTGCATTTGGAGGGGAGTTAGAGCAAAAAACGGATTTCTGAGAAAGTTTTGAGTTATGAAATTTCTCGAATCTCTCATATCTCCTCACCAAATCAACCTAGAAGGGTCAAACTTCGAGGGTAGGGTTAGTTGGTAACCGGAATACGACCTCTTGAATTTGGGTCAAAATCGATCCAAAATGGCGGATTATTAAAATTTGAGTAGAGCTTGAGGAGCCTCAAATTAATGAAAGTGTAATTAATATGAACTCATACGATTATTGGGGATGAGAAGTATACAATATCCCCAATTCATTTCCATACATGATGTTGGAGGGGATAAGTAGGGGTTATTGACCTTAAAATGTGGTGGGGGTAAAAGAGAGAAAGAAAAGTTTCTATTGGCATGTCATATGATAAAATGAGCCTAAGTAATTAACTTATACTGATTTTAGCTTCCCATGTGAATTTGGAGGCGAGTTAGAGTAAAAAACCTCTTTTGGAGGAGAAATTGCCGTAGGAAATTTCATTAATCATCCATATCTCCTCAACAAATCGACCTAGAAAGATCAAATTTCGTGTGTAGGATTAGTTGATGGCCAGAGTATGACGTCTTCAATTTGGGTGAAAATGGATCCAAAATGGCGGATCATAAGGATTTGCAGATAATTTGAAGAGCCTCAAATTGTTCTAATTTGAGAAATATGTATTCAAATGATTATTTCATGACAAAAATGCTACGTTTGTTCCAAATTCAACTTCTTAAGTGGTTTTGGAAGGGATAGAATACGGGTTTTTAGACTTGGTATAGGGTATGGCCTATAGTTATGAAGGATTTAGCAACGTTATCATTACCAACCATGAACAAGCCCCAGTTAAAAACTCAGCTCCAATAATGCGGCATGGCTGCTTACGTTTTTTTTTATTGTTCACCAAGTTCCAAATTAATTTTTTGTGAAATGAATTTTCATTTCAAAATGGTTTATCAAATACATAAGACAACTACCAGCAGTCTATTTATTCTAATTCCATTCCAATCTTATCACTTCAACATTCACTCTCAGTTTATTTTCTTTTTGACTTTTCATATTTTCTTTGAAAATATATATTGGTTTTTTGTTAATTTTTAAAATTTTATTGAATCTCAAAATTTTAAAATTCGTTAATTTTGGTTTTTATTTTTTTTTATTCTATTGAGTAGATTTTCAATTAGCTGTACAGTGTACATGTCTGTTTTTTGCCAGATTTAAAATACGTACGAAAATATGTATTCCAAATTTTTCATCGTTTTGAAATTTCTGCAAATTTTTAAATTTTTTTCCTTTTGAAATTTTTGTCCAAATTTTCAATATACGATTTGATTTCCAATTTCTTTTTTTTTTTCAAAAAAAAAATTCAGTTTTTTTCATCCAATTTTTTTTTTCAGTTCTGCAACTTATTCTGGTATGCTGTTCATTCTATATCTGTTTTTGGGGTGAGAGGAGGGTAAGGTGGCGATGGGAGAAACACAATTCCTTCATTTTTTCTGAGGTATTAAATTTGTCATTGTGTAGACTGATTTCTTAATGACTCAAAGCTCTTTACCATTCTCTAACAACACGAATTCAATTTCAAATTTTTTTTCAGCTCTAAACAATATTTTTTTAATCAAATTACACAGGAAAAACCAGTGCAAAAAGAAATTCAGCTCGCTCTTCAAAACAAAATCTTCGAAGAAGATAACTTTACCAAGTTTACGTCGACGTACACGTAAGAGATTTCGAGGCGAATTACGTTACGGGTTAGCGTAAATCCGAAGCTAAAGGAATTTCCGGCGGATTTCGCCAACTTCGAACTCATTATTGTACAGAACGAGACGAGACAAACTCCGAAGTCTAGAAGTTATAATAACGAGAATTTAGGCGAGATTTAATTTCCTGCAACTTTCGCACTTGCACGTGGTATTTCAGTAGTTCGAATTTACACGTAATCTCGACGATGTTTTCGGTCAAATCTTATATGATATCCGCTATGCACTGACCACGTATAGAGAAGTATTTATAATTTATACGACACAGGTATGACGAAGAGATGAAAAACTTGGGAGCACAGCTCGACATGTACTCGTAGCCGGATACATATGTGATTGAATTTCGCTTTTGTTGCTGGCCTACGAAGAGATCGGCGTTCTTCACTGACCTAAACGAAAATCGCCGTTATCTCGGACAACAGGCATTTCAGCGGAGTGGAACCGTTAACGATTAATTTCCATCAGCGACGTACAAATTATAATAGCCGGTCGAGCGACGGCGTAAAAAATGGATTGTTTTTTACATCGTATCGTCCATGTAGCAGCCTACCGAATCGACTATATCGGAACGTTACGTCGATCGTGATGAACGAGGGAAAACGTACACAGTGTACCATTAGCTAACTGTATTTCGTTCCATATTCGAGTATTTCGACCATCGATACAATTACCTTTTCGACACGATAGGAAAAAAATAATAAGCAGTCTCCAATTAATAGATTTTTTACTCGTATCAAACATCAACCCTAACACCATCGAATAGGTAAACACGTTATACCACTGCGCGTTCAATCGCGTGATTTATAAATTCACGCGAAAACGACGGGCGACGTCGAGTTTTTTTTTCAGCCGCCGTACACCTATTATCGGGTGTCTAGATTTATTGTCTGTTTTAGTAGTGACAGTAGCGCATAGCGTGTCGCACACAACACGATTTCGTAGCGACCGCTCCGCCACCGTAAGTACCCTCGATGCCACTATCTGCTTATAAACAATTATGCGACTTCGTCGACCAGCGGATTCCGTTTCGGTGATTTATGCGACCGAAATTTGCTCCTCGATTGGTAATTAACGAGCGAAAATAGCTGTCGAAATTGTCGATGGTATCGGAACGCCGTTGGTTCGCATTAGCTCATTTTTAAAGCCGACCTGATCGGGAGACGTGCAAATTTATGCGTTTTCGAGCCTCTGGTCAATATCGAAAGCCGTGTACACACCATATTGGATAGAAGTGATACCGAAGGCAAATACGTAGACCAAAGGTATTCTCTGGGTATAACAAAATTGTATAAATAATTTGTAATCTGCTAATCTAATGGAGAAATTTTGAAAGACTTGCTCAAGAATGAAGTTTTACTAACCCTTCCTTCACTCCGCATTCATATCTATGTGTTTGTTTTCACTCAGGTAGCATTCACTCGCCCCCCCCCCACCTCCTTAACCCATTCACATAACAGTAAAGCGACAAATAACATAATTCCAGCCACAGTAAGGTTCATACGAGTATCCTTCAAAATTAATATTTATTAGATGGGGGTCGCACTTCGCAATAAATTATCTAAGCTCATCACATACCTACAGGATATTTGAAAACTGTCGAAAAAACTACATCTTGGTTGATATTTATGTTAGACAACAATGTATTGTACTTTGGTGCTAGGATGACTTATATATGTTCAATTGAGCACATTACAAAGATATGTGTATCATTATTATTATTATTATTATTATTATTATTCAAAAATACAATTAGGTTATAGAGTTCCTAAAATATTTAATGATATAAAAGATGGAGAGCTAAAGGCGTTGTTAAATAACAAAAAAAAAATTCAAGCAAAAATTAAAAATTTCTTTTGGCGGAAGGGAAGATATAAATGGGTGAAATAATAACTGCTAACCATAGGTCCTACCTATAATATAACTATAGTTTATGTATGGCTATAATTTGGGATTAAAACCAATCGACACGTAGGGTAACTGAGGCCGCACCAGCCATATATATGTATGTTTATGTCTATGTTTATATTTGAAAAAAAAAAAATGCAATAATAATTGCCCGTCCATACGCGACAGAAGTCGCCGGACATTAAGGGGTAATAAATATTTGATTTGATTTGATTTGATTATTATCTAATAAATAAATTCAAATTCAAAATTCAATTGTTATTATTATTACTATGGTTATTAATACCAATTGTGATACCTCTATGAGATGGATCCCTCAAGAGTAAAGAGGTCTCAAGGATGCGAAAGTGGAGATAGTTGGAAAAGACCTATGGACAGGGACTTGGATTTTTAGATGGATTTGGGGAGGTTCAGAGGCATCAAATCTTTGCTTTTCAGACCATTTGTAATCATCTGACGAATATCCAATTTTCCGATTAACACATAATTATACATATATTTTTGCCACAAGCGTAGCAACGACTGGTACGAATAAAAATCGCTCAAAATTTGGTAAGAGATGCTTCTCGAGAATGCGAAAAAAAAACTTTTTTCTTTTTTCGATTCATCTCAAAATGAGGGATCACTCAAATTTTGAGAGAATCCAGAGGAGCAACAAAACACTAAAAATTTCCGATTCTGCCTTCACATAAAAGAGTAAGTCAAGGATACCAAAATATCCAAATTTCAGCTTCCCAAGTGCATTTGGAGTGAAGTTAATATAAAAAACGTAATTTTGAGGATGTGTTGAGTCATGAAATTTCCTCAATCTTCCATATTTCCTCACAAAATTAAGCTAGGATGATCAAACTTCTTATGTACAGTTAGTCTGGAACCAGAATATGGTCCCTTGAATTTGGGTAAAAATGGATCCAAAATTTGAGGAGCGCTTGAGGAGCCTCAACTAACTAAAAATACGATTTATACGGACTGATACGATTATTGGGAATAAGAAGTATACCATATTCTAAATTCCTCTCCACACATGAAGTTCGAGGGGAGAAGGGAGAATTAGGTACCCCGAAATGTGAGGAGTGGCTACAAGAGAAGTGGAAAATTTTAACTCCCTAAGTAAATTTGGAGGGAAGTTGGAGCGAAAAACTGCTTTTGAAGGGGAAATTGCACGAATCTCGTTTTTTCAGCCTTCAGAATTCAATGTTTTCATTTTTCCACATCTATTACCCCTACTAGGAAAGGACTACATTGGCAGCAAATTACCCCACCGATTTGTAATCCTACACGGTCACGCCCGAGGATGGTACTCGGATAAACGTACGCGTAAGGTATACGACACGGTGTAAATATTAATCCATCTTATTGGGAAAAAACCACCCCAACTTCATCGCCAACTAATCTCTTTAGACGTGCAAGCGATTAATTTTTTTCAATTTGAATATCGAACCTTGGAGCTTGGAGGAAGATAAAAGCTCTCATACCCACGTCGTAGCTCGGCACAGCGTGAAAGCGATTCGCTCAGCGCAAGAACTATCATACACGTACACAGTACGGTTCAACCGCATGCCAAAAACATCGGTCACACGAGCATAGTTATTCGACGCCGAGGCGAGATTACGCGCATACACAGCAGCCGCAACGACAACGAGCCACGACAATATGATAAACACGTCAAACGCAGTACTGGCCGGAAAATTCATCTGCCTCACTCGCGTGCACCGAAAATAAATCATACTTCACCTTGGGCGACACAAAGAAAAAAGGCGGCGGTTTCTTTTTAATATAAATCACCGGGATTAACTGCGCGAGTATTTCTTTTGCGCCGACTTGGGGCCCGGAAAAGCGCACCACCACGTGCGACACGACGGAAAAGTTTTACACGTAAGCGCGCTCCGTGATAAATGGCCAGCCACCCGGTGACTATCATTAACGGGGGCGACGTTTAAATTATCGTTAGAACGCGTCGCGATGCTCGACTCGTCGCTAATTACCCTAATGGGCTCGGACACGCCTTTGCCGCGACTCGCCGGACTCAGCGGGAGACCAAATATCGAAGGATAGTCTGTAACTGAATACCGGTACGCTGGGGTTGAAAAGCGTAGACTCGTATGATTACGTGTTATGGAACGGTCTATAATTATTTTCAGCGTATCGGTCGCCGGGTCGCCGGTTCCACCTCGAGCAAGTAGCCGCAGTCTGCGAGAAAGACGTTGAGAGATAGGTTCCAATTCCAATGGCCTTAGGGAACTTTCAAGAGCGATAGGGTGAAGCAGACATTGGTCTGGGGCGAAACGTTCCCTTAATTTTCTCGTACGAGACGAAGATTAAGTGAAGATGGTTTCTTAATGCTCTTCAGAACACGCTGATGATAATAATAAGCAGTACTTGAAGTCCATTTATACCACTTGAGTTGATTAATACAGTTTCAGTCCATTAAAATAATTAAAAATATTTACAATGTTATTTTACCACCAATTCAAAAATTATTTGTCATGAAAAAAATATAGCGAATGATAAATTTTGAAATTTAAAGTGTTGCCAACACAATAATAAATAAATGCCAAAACATTTTATTTCCTAATCATTAACTTAGCTTGGGCACAGAAACTTGTAAATCATCACAAACGGACATCGTCAATCCTAAAACCAGCAACGTTGCCGAAAGTCAATAATTTTTCAATTCAGGTATTTACAGAGTTGCCAAAAAATTTCAATACTTAAATTAATTAGAAATTTACGATGCTGCCAAAAGATCATGGGTAAATCAAATTTTCATCATCAAACAAATCACACTGTTTCCAAATAAATTACAATTCAAAGAAGTTGGCAATCCACCACATTGCCAAAAATTCAACTTTATTAGTTCTAAGATTTACAGCATTACCAAAGAACTATAATCATCAAGCCTAAACATTTACATCGCTATTAGAAAATTTCTGAAAGTCTATTTTTCATCGTCTAAAAATTTACAATGTTGCCAATGAAGTACGATGATTAAAAAACTTATAAATTCGCCATGTTACCAAAAAACTAACTTTATGGAGCCCAAAATCCAAACTATAAAATTCCAAAAAATTTATTTTTCATTACATAATGATTCCTAATGTTGTTGCCAACTCTTAATGGTACAACACTTTCGAAATAACAACATTGCCATAAAACTTCTGATTTTTAATGAGATAATCACTACTTTCGAACGTGAAAATTTACAACATTGCCAGATAATCAACATTATCATTCCAAAATCGGCAGGGCTTTTGGAAAAGTAATACTTCACGACTTCTCAGTTTGGAATTATGATTCTCAACTGAATTTTCAAAATTTTTTGCCTTCAAAAAAAATTTCATGGCATAATTTTTAGATAACCATCATCATTAATCCCAAAATCCATACAATTGTCAGAAAAAATACCAAAAATGCATTCTTCAAGATTTAGAAATTAGCAACATTGTCGACGAAATGAAGCACTTCAAAAATTACAGCGTTACCAGAAAATCAATAATTTTTAAATTTCAAAATTTACCAGTTTATATAAATTGTGGGGTTGTCACTTCGCCATAAACATTTGCATAGTCTACTCCACATTATCGGATAATCTATGAACTTAGCGATCCCATCACATACCGATTGTCAATTTGGAAAATGTGTCAGTTAAATAATTTATTTTTTTGTCACCTCATACAATATTTCAAAAATTTACAACGTGGCCAAAAAAATACACATACATCGTTACCTCAAAAGTTTAATTATTATGTATGTTGCCAATAATTTTTCAAATTTTGGATTTTTAATTTGGCAACATTACTAGAAAAAAAAAACTCAAGTATCTGGTTTATTGCAGCCAAAAAATAACAATTACCAATGTTGAAATTTACTGTACAGCCAAAACAAAAATCGCTATCTCTTATTCAAAAACTTGTAGTGATGCCAAAAAAAAGTCTCATAATTTAGTGCGCACCGTTACGACGAAGCCATGAAAAATTTCAACCTCCTACACATTGAGTACATACTAAATTAACACACTGAATAATGAAAATGAGAAAACAATTGAACCATTCGTTTTTCTGGCAACATTAAAAAATTTTTGAAATCATATATTCGGATTTTTTTTTGGCAACACAGCAATATTTTACAACTAATTGAACGCATACATTTTTAGCGGAGGTTTTAATTGAAAACGATAGCTATTAAAGTTTTCCTGATTTGAGAACTAAGGGTTAGAATGAGGAAAAGGGAAGTTTTCAAATATTTGCGTTCCAGATCATTTGTAATATAATGGCAAATGTCCAAGTTTATGAAAATCGTTGAAAGTTTGGTGAGACTTTGGGAAAACACGCAAAATTAAATCTTGGATTTCTGATTCACCGCAAAATGGAGGTTCACTCAAATTTTGAGAAAAAATCAAGAGAGGTCAAACAACTCGGAACTATTCGTTTGTGGTCTCACGTGAGAAAGTGAGCCAAACATACCAACATACCCAAATTTCAGCTTCTAAATAAATTTGGGAGAGAGATGGAACAAAAAACAACATTTCGAGGAGGTTTCAAGTCATAAAATTTCCTAAATCTTTCATATCTCCTCATCAATTTCACGTGGAAAGTTAAAACTTGTTATGTTGAATTACTTTGTGAGCAGAATATGGCTTCTTGAATTTGGCTCAAAATAGATACAAAATGGCGGATGACTAAAATTTGAGGAAGGCTTGAAAACTCTTAAAAAGTTCAACTTTGATGAATATACACTCGTATGATTTTTTTGGAATGAAAAGTACACTACATTCCCATTCCACTTTCACCGGTGATTTTGGGGGGGAGAGGGAGGAAGGGGGTTACTGTCCTCAAAATAGTAAAGCGTAGATCATAAGTGATTATTCATGTTCCATATGACACCACTAACTAAGCACAAATGACTAACATATTCAAATCAGTTTCCCAAGTGAATTAACATTAAGAGTTTTCGGAGGAAAAACAAAGTGAATAAGAAATTTCATATCTCATCCTCATCTCCTCATTAAATTTATCAAGAAAGTTGAAACTTCGTGCGTGGAATTTGTTGGAGACTGTATAATATGATCACTTCAATTCGGGTCAAAATGGATCCAAAATTGCCCATCATCAAAATTTCACGAGGACAGGAGGAAACTCAAATACCTGAAATTTCATAAATATGAGCTCATGTGATTGATAAGGGCAAGAAGTACTATATATTCTAAATTCAACTTCACAGGTGGTTTTAGAAGGGACAGGTAGGAAATTTCGGCCTTGTTACTGGGTGTGGGTATGAAGAGGTTACAACATTATCTGCAAATCTGAGCAAGTCTTAGTTAAAAATTCAGCTGCAATAATGCGGTTTGGCTGTTTACTTTTCAATTTTTTTTTAATTTTTTTTTTTGCTTCATTCGATCATGATTTTTAAATTTTCAAATTTAATTTCAAATTTTTCGAAGACCCTGAATTTTAAACGTTAAATTAGATTTAAATTTTTTTTTTGGCAACATCGCAATTCGACTCGTGAACTTTCAATATCGATCATGATTTTCAAATTTTCAAATTTAATTTGGAATTTTTCGAAGACCCTGAATTTCAAACGTTAAATTAGATTTAAATTTTTTTGGCACCATCGCAATTCGACTCGTGAACTTTCAATATCGATCATGATTTTTAAATTTTCAAATTTAATTTCAAATTTTTCGAAGACCCTGAATTTTAAACGTTAAATTAGATTTAAATTTTTTTGGCAACATCGCAATTCGACTCGTGAACTTTCAATATCGTTCATGATTTTCAAATTTTCAAATTTAATTTGGAATTTTTCGAAGTCCCTGAATTTTAAATGTTAAATTAGATTTAAATTTTTTTTGGCAACATCGCAATTCGACTCGTGAACTTTCAATATCGATCATTAAATTCCATTTCCACAACAATGCATCATTCTCATTTCCGATAGTGGAAATTCGAGCGAACCTTTTCAATTCTACCATGTATTAACGAACTGTATAAAATTCGACGATTTGTTGACGTTTCGCATTTCCAAAACACTATCTCAGTGTGTACGTAATTTCACCATCGACTCCAAATGATTATGTTAGATATATATTTACATACCTCACATCCTCCAGCACATAGAAACATATATGGACGCAAAAAAACATCACTACATCATTTCTCGCGTATATCTACTCTATCAACTAACGAAAACAAACTATCACATAAAGAACCAGGTTACGCTATATGCACGAAACTCGAAAACCCATCATACGTATAATAGCTACACACGTCATTCTATCTGGCGCGGAAAAATCTGCCAATCGTGTATGTAAATATAACGAATACGAATCGAACAAAAATGGGTTTTATTTGCTCGACGAAATCAGTTCAAACACTCCCATACAGAGGCTTCCGTTCGAACACAGTATTAAAACAATCGAGCGATTTTTTTACGGATTAAATTTTTTTTCTCCATTAAATACCACGAGAGAAAAAAATGAGCAAAGGTAAACTGGCAATGAGCATCGTCGCTGAAATATGAAACGTTCGTTGCCTGTACACCGAGTATTTCCATAATCGTGTTCGCTTTACCATCACTGGCCCCAATACACGGGTAACCGGCGAGAAGACCAAATGCTAATTCAAATTTACATTTCTGACCGACATCTGGCGGTACAGATCTACGTTACGGTTGCAACTTACAAGTAGACCGAGCTTTATCGTAATACCCAACGTATCGATTTCTTCGCACAGTCCAACCGTTCATCGAACACATAATGTACCGATGCTTCCGAGACGTTGGATGAATAAAGGAAAATTGAGATAATTAATTTAACCCGGGACGTTCCGTCGAGAATACCAGCAGATCAAAGGTGGCTAATTTATCTCGCGGTACCGTTTGCCTCGGAGTTACCGATATCAAGAAGACTAGAGGTTCGAATAACCGAATGGGAGGGGAAGAAGAAATCGATTATATCTATTAGACATAAGTAGACTCCGGATACCGCCTCGTGTAAATGGAAACGAACGGTCTTGGATTGTATTTCGTATATGGATGTATTGGACGACGTCCATATACCACGCGGAGCTGCCGTTGGTCGCGTATCAGGCAGCTTGGCTGTCGCTGGGTATTCGATTTCGTATTAAATTCTCGGCGATTTTGTCTTCGGTTGGCCGTCGGCTGTACGAGAGTACATCGAACGACTGTCCGGCTGACCAGTAGCGAAGACATGGATACCTTACCCGCGGGTACTGTACGCGGCCTGAAATTACCAGCTGTCTCGGTCGCATTCTCGTAAACAAACCGTATTAAAGCCTCGGTCGTAATAAACCTTTAAATACACGTTTCGCTGCTTTATAATGCGAAACGATAAATTTGCATTCGTAATGGCGAATCGGATAATACGTACTTACCGGCGGCGCTGCTCTATCCTCAATCCAGCGAGATTTTTTCCTCCATCCTCCGCCCTCCTCGCTTCATACGATATCATACATTAGCGGTAGCCATTTCTGTCATCGCTTTGACAAAAGACGCGATACTATGAAAGTAAACGCCGGCAAAAGTTCACCCACCCTCGGTGGTCGCCACATTTCAGACATTCCAGCCAGATAAGATAATACCATCGTCGGTCGCGCAACAAACACGTCCTCGTTAATGAGTATTACGCTGCCATCGCCGCCTCCTTTATTATAATTAGAAGAGCGACGAACGGGTACTTAATCTACGTTTTTAATGGAGACGGCGCGATCGCGTGTTCTAATTTCACGCGCACCCTGCCCAGGGGTCGATCGGGTATATTCGAGACACCTGGTAATTCGAAATATGTATCCAATATCGACGCGAATTCGAGGAAGAAACGCAATGAAAATGAACAGGCGTCCGGAATTACATTCTGCATCGAGAAGACACCGCATACCGAGCTATATCAACGCGTGGAATGTGGAAATCGAGTACGTGTCTTTAAATACCCAAGACTCGAGGAGTCGTCGAAGACGTTACGAACGAACCGATTGTTAATTTATTTTCGCAATTATTTGTTGGTAGCGAAAACGAGAATATTTTTGAATGAACCAGATCTCCATTCGGAGATGCCTGAAAGTCGGTGAGTCATACTGGGCACATTTTAATATTTCGAGCGTTGCGTGCGTTGCCTCTATGCGTCGTTTGAGCCACGATGAATGGAATGTAACCAAAGAAGAATTCAGAATTCCAATTATTTGGATGTCGAGAATGAAAAACATGACTAATTTATCACACTACGGGACGAGTAATATTTTAGACCACCTTTAAATTATGTAATAGTCATTAAATGAATGGTGATGGTCTTCTGCCACAATATTAAATTATTCGAAATTGAAAAAAAAAAATGAAAATGAAATATACGAAAATACGAGTATTACTTACCAACAATGTTCAAATTATCAATACAAAAAAAAATACAATTATTCAAAAAATTTGTGAATTGTTGGGCATCAAAAAATGAAAAAATTTAAGCACCCATGCTGCATTATTGGAGCTGAGTTTTTTATTGAGACTTGTTTAAATTTACAGGAAATACAGTTAACCTCTTCATGTGCACAGGTTACGCCGAGTACAGAGCCCAAACCTCCCCCCCTCCCCACCTGTCACCTCCAAAACAAATTTTAAAAAATTTGATATGCAACACTTTTTGCTCTCAGAAATCACATGAGTTCACATTTATTAAGGTATTCTCTAATTTGAATACAAATGTCTTATTGAGGAATAATGGTAATTACAACTTTTTTTTTCTATTATTCCTTTAATTGGAATAAAATTAATATTATGAATTTGAGGTAATTTTAATATGAATATAATTTTTAATTATTTGATTTTTTGTTTTACACTTTATTTTACCTTTCATTTTATTGAATTTTAGCTATCTGAGGCACCTCAAGCCGGTCTCAAGTTTTGACGATTCGCTATCTTTGATTAAGTATGACACAAATTGAAGAGACCGTATTCTAGTTCCTGGCTCATTTTATCATGTGACTCCACAATAGAAAATTTTTACGCACTTTAGAGTTGGTAGCCCCCCTCTTTCTTCCCTCCAACATAAAGTGTGAAGGTGAATTTGGGAATTGGGATATAGTACAGTTTTGACTTGTAACTGTATATTCTATCATTTCGGTAATTTTGCAATGTTGCCAGAACATTTCCATATCATTTTGTATTATTTGAATTTCTATATTGCCAACATTATTTTTTCGAAAATTGTAGCCAGATGATTTTATTCTTGTAATTTATTGTGTTGCCAAAAAAATTTTTATAATTTTTCCATACGATAAAATAAGCTAATTTCAGTTTTTCAGTAAACAATTAGATGTAAAGATTTTTTGCCGAGAGTGAAAATTGTTCAAAGTACAATCATTTGGCTACATCACATTTCAATTTTAAACTGAAATCTAAAAAAAGTTTCAAAACCATCGTAACACTTCAAATTCCAAAAATGGACTTCCAAGGAAATTTTATGGCAACTGAGTGTTGAATTCTCAAAATGATAAACTGTAAGATGATATGGCAACATCACAATATTTCAATCATAAACTGGACACGTATAACAATTTTATGGCAATAGCTTGAATTTTTTCGCTCTAAGATCAATTGGCTACAATTAAATGAATGGAATTCATGGCAACAAACACGAACATTGCCATTTTAGTTCGAAACTAAACAATTAGAAATTTTTGTTTGGCAACATCGTGAGTTTTTCACTGTGTAATCATTCTAGTAACATTTTAATTTCAGATTAGAATGCTACAACCTTTTTTCTTTCTTTCTTTTCTTTTCTTTTTTTTTTTTGGTAATTATTATAAATTTTCGATAATAAAATAATTAGGCAATATTTTAATATTGCTTTCAAGTAGAAAAATTATAAAAGATTTTTTTGCAACATCGCAACTTCTTATTAAAGAAATGAATAAAATTCTAACAACAATGTAAATTTTCAAATATTACACAATACCACAGCCATTCATAATTTTGTCATTTTCATGTTAATTCTGAAATTTACAGCGTAGTAAAATTAAAAAAATAAAAAAAACTGAAAATTCAATTGTCGACGCATAAATTTACCTCATCACAAGAACATCCACAACCATCGCATCAAAAAACTCTAAATTACCAAAATTAACCTCATTCCAGGATTCGGTACACCACACCCAGCATCTTCTTAAGTTCAATTTATTCCTCAAAGAAAGTGCAGAAAAAAAAACCGCCGCCAACCAGGGCAACAAAAAACACCCCTTTCATCACCGTGTCCGAAGAAAAGAAAAACAGAAACCCATCGCGATCGAAAGTCACATCTATCCGAGCCCTCTGCTTTCCCAACCGCGGCTGCGAATTATCAAAGCATCCCGTGTAATTTTCATTCACCATAACCGTGTAAAAATTGCCATGTCAAGCGAGAAATTAATGCTTTTACCCGAACCGAGCTCACACAGGCGGGCACCGGTCTACCACATCCCCTTCGGCCCGCCCAAAACCTTCAAAGAAGATTTCAATCTTTCGCCTGGCGTTCCTTTCTTCTCTGCTCGCCTCGTGTTTTTTGAATTAAAAACGAAAAGAGTTATCTCAATTTTAGATTTCAAAGGACTACCAAGAGCTTTTTGTTTTCTTAAATTTATTCCAGATAAACACCCTACGTCGCACCCCCCACACCTTCGCTCCTTCGATGTAAAGGCGAAAACGAAGGAAACGAAGACGCTGGAAAACTGATCAATTTTCTCCTTCGATGATTGCGACGTGACTTTGTCGTTCGCCCTTTTCCGTATACTGCGTATTCGGCCACACATATCCTACGCGCAGTCGACCAGGCATTTTGTATTTACGCGAAAATGTCATCGAATCGTCGATCGATATGGTTTCGAGTTTAATATTTTTTTTCAGCTTCATTAATTTCCAACAATAATACCCATCGGTTTCCAGTAATGCTATACAGATTGGAAAAATTAAAAAAAATATCAATTCGATACCTATATGAACTTCCGATATATAGGGTCGTAAATTAAACACGTCCAGTGTTATGATAAATTATATACAATCGTAGACCTCTCGGTCATCGAGAAAATAACCGAACAGAAAATAAATTCGAGTGATTTCACACAAAAAAAAAATATATATATGCATATATGGAGTAATGATATTCAAAATGCACGAGGTTAATCCAATCGTCGAAATTAATTAACTTGCGCCAATTCTAAATCCTCTTCAGTTGATTGGTAAATCCTATGTGGCACGTCTACACTCTAAACTAGGATGAATCCATTTTTTTTTTTTTTTTTTGAAAAGTCAAAGGGAGAAAGAAGTAGTAGTTTAAGAGCACCACAAAATGCGTAAAAAAATTCAGTTCAAATAATTATTTCAAAATTTTTAAAAAATTCATGAACCTCTTTCATGCAAGAATAACTCATAATTTCTCTCTGAGTCATATAAATCTAGGATTAACTTTACACTACACACAAGTGACCAATAAATTACCCATTTATCATTTATTTTGAAAATACATAAAATTTGATACTTTTCAAAAAAAATTAAAAAAAGCTACCACCCCCTGAAATTTCAAAAAAATTGGCTGATGAAAATTTTTTCAGTCTTGAGACAATAAAAAATAACTTGAAACAAGAAAAATCTCTAATCGCTCAAAAATAATTTTTTTCGAAATTTTTGAGAACATTGACCCCATTTCTACAGGTGGGGCAGTAACGTTTTCAGGGAGAGGGGAAGGGGAAGGGTTATTATTTCTGAATTGTATAGAGGACTCCTCCTTTACTATCAAGAATGATGTTTTCGCTCATCGCTGTGATCAATTTGTTTTGAGGCGGTAAGAGGAGTGGGGTCGAGAGGGAGTCTTTTTTTATTACAATTATTTTCGCTGCCATTTGTCACACGTAAAAAAATTTCAAACGAAAATAAAGAGCTCTTTGTATTTGCAATAAATTAAATAAGGTATTATTCTTTCATACAGTTTATAGTTCTTGAGTTATCAACGTAATAGCAGGATACCCTTGCACAAAAAAGGCTAAGGAGCATAAAAAATGATATTTTTTGGAGATATCTCGCTTGATGACAGTTTTACGTAAAAAATACCTCAATCAAAAAAAGAAGAGAATTAAATTTGCAATATAATGGGCAGGAGCAGCTTATAATAGATTCATTTTTCGAGGCGGTAGGAGGCTCGAGAGAAGTGCAATGTAATTTTATTGGATACATCTGGACTACAACTGATCACAAATAAAAAAAATTAAGGTCAAAACGAAATGGGCAAAGTTTACAAAAAAAAAAAAAAAATAATAATAATAATAATAATATTTAGTTTTTCACAATGCAAAAAAAATATTTTCCAAGTTTGCTATACTCCCCCCCCCCCAAAAAAAAGAGTAAAAATGCTGTTTTTTGGAAATATCTTGCTTTCTGGTCTTCTTACGTGAAAAACATCAGTTAAAAAATGTAGAACATCGAATCTGCAATAAATCGAATAGTGGCAATTTTTCGTAACCCAATTTAACTTATAAACCTTTTTTTTTTTAAATCTTTTGGGAACCATTTGGCAAATACTTCTCTTCCCCTCTTTACTTTTGGATACAACGAAATTCAGCACACCCTATTCTACACACCAATCTACGATGGTTCCTCTGATTGATGATTAATTGGTGCATTTTACTATTCTCAAGTAAATACGCCGAATACGAGAACCAATCTTTCAAGGCCACTCGTCGAAAAATCCTCAACAGCATATTGCCGACGTGGGCACCTCTCGACGATCCATCAAAACGTCAATTCGACTCTATAATTTCGTTTCCTTTCCGTCCAACCGGCGAAATAGGTAAAAATCATAACTCGTTCTTCGCAACGCCCCTCTCACCCTTTCACCTAAATCACTACAGGACAGCTTCAGGGTAAGAAAAAACGAAGGGAAGGGGCACACCGTGGTCGATAAGAGTAATTTCAATTTATCAGCCGAACCGAGATACCTTCGGTAACCCTTTACGAGCAAACTTACTCGGACCCTACGACCCTAATTTCGCCTTACCCTTATAACTTAATCCCGATGATGGAAATATCTTGTAATAACGTTCTTAATTCTTATCAATTCGACCGGTACCGATAAGCCGGTGACCGTCACGCTATACGCTACGGTCGTCGTTAATATTCTACCTAACGCTAGCCAATCTCGCGTCGTCGCGTTATTAACGGAATTAATTATTATTACCGCGTTGACGCGAGCACCTTTACACGAGGTGCGACGCGGTGGACGCTTTTTACACAATGAAAATATACGCGCTCATAACTCGTTCGTACGTAAATACGAGCGGCGAAAAATTACCTATAAACGTCGTTTCGTATAATTTAATAACTAATCGATTTCCGCTATAGGTCGCGAATAGCTCACCGAAATATGCGCATATTAATGGTCGACGTGTAAAGCGTGTAGTATAACTAGGGCCGCGAACAGTTAATACCAGGGGGGCTATTTTTTTCAAAATCTGCACGCTGGTTCGCCGTCTCGACTATCGACGATGAAATTTGACCGCTCTTTTTATCCGTGTACAGTCGATTATTACAACGCAAACAGTCACTCCGACACGTTGAATAAATTATTTTATAGAGTGCCTCGACTTTTTTGATTTTTTCGCCTCTTCCACCTCTCAGCCTACCCAGTTCGTTTTAACGATACACGTGAAAAATTATCGCTGGATTTTGGCCATTAAATAAATTACATTTCAAGCATCCGACGCGTACATAATAATCTATTATTATTTAATGCATCCGAATACGAATACCACGAGTCACACAACTGATTGAGTCGAGAACGACGTCGGAATCGATTCGGTCGCGTGTCTCGAGCTTGGCGTATGCGACGATCATTTGATTTCCAAGACTCGATACGGCTATTTATCGACACGACGACCGTGGATTCGTATCATCTCCCTATGCCCAACAGTTCGAGGGTTTGGAAAGCTCTTAACGATATTAACCTCGGTCGTTATTAAGCAGTCAATTTTCACAACATGAAATTTAAATTCGAGGGTGAAGAAAATATGGTAAAACGAGATTTCATAACTATTTCCTGGACGATTCAATCATTTAACTAGCCACCACAAAAGAATCACTTTTTTCAAGGCCCAAAAGGAACACCAAGAGGAGAGCAAATAATTGAAATTGATTTTTCAATATTTTTTCCAATTAATATTCCGAGGTTAATTTACTAAACTAATCTATCAACATTGAGGGCTGGACAGATGAAATAGGAGAAGGGAGAAGAGGAATTTAACCTATAAATAATTTTCTTCGACGTCGAGAGCATTTAAATCTCTCTCATTCGTTTGCTGTCAAGTAATTTATGGTAATTCGTGAATGTGTAAGTAGACGTAATATCGAAGAATATTCATGATGTGATATTTTCTCAGGTTTATTTGTTTCTCCTTCTCCTCCTTATCACACTCATTGACTCGAGTCAGCGAATATCCCTCTTTAATTTGGATATTCATCATAATAAATTTGAAAAGATCCAAATTATACCCATTTTCAGCAAAAATATCGTTTTAAACAGAAAAATTAAAAAATGCAATATGTTCAATTTGACTAAAAAAAAAAACATAATGATTTTTAATGAATACCAAAATGATGTGAAAAAAATACACACATATATATCGTGCGACCCATTCAAATCCAGAGAGGTAAAGTGTCAAATTCTCTTTTGCAATATGAAGTTTGTTATGAACAGAGGGAATTCCATTTAAAATTTTAATTCCTTTGAATTATTTGTTCATTATAGAGTAGAAAGTAAAAAATTAATTTCTTTTATGTTTATTAAGTTTGCATACATAGTTATTAATTATCAGATATCAATCAACAAAAAATGAAAGTAAAACACACTCGACAAAACAGTCCAACTTTCGATTCGTCTCCTCTTCCCCCTGTCCTTCTGCTCACCATAAATGTTTTCGAAAAAGCAACGAACTTGAAAATATTTACAAAAATTCTTCAAATGATAATACCAGAAGAAAGCAGGGGGGGGGGGAGAATCAGCTACCAGATGAGTTAAAATACAGATTATTTTTCAAACAGAAAGCAAAATAATTTATTATTTTAAAAAAAAAAGGAAATGAAAATTTTCAAAAAAAATATATTTAATTTTATTAAAAATCAGGGAAGTGCTATAGAATATTTAAATTTAACTAATTTGATTATTCAAAAAAAAAAATGATTTGAGCCAAAAGAAAATAAATGGAGGGAAAAAATGAAAAATTTTAAATCTTAAAAATTAATCGAAAATGAGAAAAAGAGAAAAAATAAAAAATAAAATGCAATAAATGAAAAAAAAATGCCAACTTTCTAAGTAAAAATTAGTCCACAATTTCGAATTTCAATCTTTCATCCTTTTTTATTCAACTATTTTTACAATATTACACTAGCAAAAAGCCAAAAAAAGCAAGTTTGAAAAAAAAAACTTGGGAATTTCATTCCATGAAAAATGGAGGAAGAAGAGAGGAGATGAATAAGATATATTGAGATAATAGCATTTCATTTTTTTTTATCTCTTTATAGAATATTAAAAGAAAAAATTAAATTTAAAAAAAAAACAAAGTAGTGCATAATATTAACATAATCTGGATTGAAAAAATCAGAAATGAAAAATAAATCATAGAATGAGAAAAAACAATTGGGTATAGTTTGATAAGAGATTGATTTTCATTCGTCATTTCTTCCTCTCCTTCCCTCCTTCTCTCTCCCTACCATCATAAATTTTATAAAAATTAGAAGAAAGGCATGAAAATTGAAAATATATACTCTTTCAATGTCGTCAAGAATGGAGTAACAAAATGCTAAAAGGGAGGTGAAGGGTAGAAGAATCGGATACATTAAAAATATTTTTTTTTTTTAATCTGAAAGCATAGAATAATTTGACTAAAAAAAAAAAATGCAATTTTTTAATATTTACTTTGTAAATGATTTTTGTTTTCAAAATCTAAGTAACATACTGAGCCATTAAAACATTCGTCTTCTGAAACTAACAATCATGATAAATGCTAAAAAAAATCAGACTGAAATAATTTACACGTCAAGATAGCCCTCTAAGACTAACCAGTTAGATTACCTAATAAAAAAGAATCTTATAACCCTACTCCGGTATCGATAATTCAACGCAGTACGTCGGAACTATCCGAACTCTAACCAGAACCCATCATGTGGAAATTACGCAGACTACTTCCTATAAACCAACGCCTCTTCTCACCACCACCAACATAATCGTGACAAACGACATCACTTACTCGTAAACTGAACCAAAAAAACCACACATCCAGCATACATAGTCTACACAGTCGATCTCGCCCATCCCAAACGCAGTCGCTAATTCCATTCACCATCAAAGAATCGTTCCGACAACCCGAAAAAAAACCTACGCGTGGAATTCATTTCTCATAATCGATACACTAAATCCGCGCGCATTCGCCGGCATCAAGAAATAATAAATTTCTATGAAAATACGAAAAAAAAAGTCGAGCCAACGGTCAAGCTGGAACGTAGAAATATTCATCGAATCTCTCCATCGTTCGACGAGATTACCATCATTATACGTCGGATGTGACCGCGAATGGCGAGCTGCAAATTCATTATGGTGGAGTTGAACGAGCTATAAACGGTACCGAGTCGAGTATAGGAAACAATCTCCTACATCCCGAACCATCGGTGTTATACCGTTCTCTACCACTATGGTACCTATATGAAGAGTAAGACGAAGAGAAACAAAAAAGAAACGATGTAAGCAGCCACGTTGCATTGATGGAGCTGAGTTTTTAATTTATGCGTATTTAGATTCAGGCATTGAATGAGTATAATTAATTTTTTTGAAGAATAAAATGCTCAACTTAAAACCATATTCATGTGAATTTGGTATTTTTCTCTTTAAAAACAATAACAACAACAACGATACCAAGTAATTATTCCGTTATACTAGTTTAAGCATTCGCGACACTCTCAAATCTCCCTCAAAATTTGAGTGAGCCTTAATTTTGAATCGAATCATAAGAAAATACGATTATAATCTTTCCAAATTTTCACATCAGCAATCACTGATCTGATTTTGAGAAGTGCCCAAAAAGAATCAAAAAATCATTTGAAGATCCCCCTACCCCTACCCCAGTTTCTAAATTAGGGAGGCTGTAATAGCTATCGTTTTCCATAAACATTGGGCTGAAAAATTTAAAAAATGAGATTTCCAAATTTTAGCCTACAGAAGAAAAATTTATTCTGTCGAAATGCCAGAAATTTTTTTAATAAAAAAAAATGCTTACGTGTTTTCGGAGTTGAAATATGAGAAATTTTTAGTATCACTAATTACAAAAAAAAAATACTCCTTTCACCTTCCCTTATGAGTTGATAAAATAAAATGGGGAGGGTGTGCGGATGCTAGAAACCATACTCATAAATAAATTTGGCAATGGCTAATCAAATACTAATGATCTGAAACGTAATGATATGACGTACCCTCTCCTCCTAGTCTCCTTCCCTAATCACCTACACTATAATAGCTTGACATTTCATTTAAAACTCGTCTAAAAAAACACACACGCGAGATTACAGACAACGCGGTACCCATACGCTTATAATCGACTACATAATAAATTCGTTCGCGCCGTATAGCGAATAAAATAAATAAAGCTAAAAAAAGAAAAACCACGAGAAACGAGAGAGAAAAAAACCGTCGTATATCGTCTCCGTACGAATGCATATTTTTCGTTATGTTAATGACAATACGACGACTATTTAGTTTTACAAATTGCCGAGATTTGTTGGCGCGCGGTCGTAATTTAGGAAGAATTTTTACGGCCCTTTACCACTATACACGTACGCGCGACGTTATTTGCATAAAACAATAACGATACGGAGACGACAAGCGACCGAGGCTTGTACACGTCGCGATACACCTATTTTACGAGCGTACAAATCAAACGCCACCGTCGACGTTGCGGCGTAGGTTTACTCGATCTAATGACCGAATCGTTCGCGACCGATGATATTTAATGCCTATTTTTGAGCTTCGGAAAATTTTTAATTAAAAAAAAAAAATGAGTGCAGATTCTCGAAATATTCCAATCTTCAGCTCCCCCTGAGCTACAGGTCGTGGTCTAGTCTGCATAACACATTCGATAAACCATTTAAACGTCGACTCGAGTACGACCGTAATTACGAGCAGAGCGGGGCAGCTGACCGGCCGAGTTCGCGGTTATTATAAAAGATTCATTGCTCTTTGTCACGGTTAATGTCTTTATTATATTCCCGCTGCTATTACCACCGAGCCACCGTACCGGTCCGCCAATTAACACGCTACCCTATCGGAATGGTAGCCGGTAGCGGCCGCGAGGTGAAAATCCGCCTCCGCCTAATTAGAAGCGATTTTACGACCACCGTTCTGGCCGCAGCCGACGTACGGTGTGTCGTACGTGCAACCAGATTCCTTCCTGTTCGTCTATGTAGATTGACATTTACGCGGTGTACGCGATAATGACGTTAATAAAAGTTATCGCGAGCTCTCCGGCGTACCAGTTAATTTCATTTCGACGCCTAATGGCGTTTCTCGCTACCATAATTCGCTCGTTAAAAATTTCCGAGCGAAGCGATTGCGGCTTTTCGAACGATTAAGTCGTTACCAACTCACCGACGTGGTCGAACAAGCGCAGAATTACAGCGAAAAATCTACATCGCGAAGGCTTCTTCGGCGAAATTTCTTTGAATCGATGCCAGCATCGGAATATCCTTAATTAGGTATCGATTTAACAATTATACCGTGTACACGATGCGTATCGTAGGTAGAGTCGATTCGAACGTCGTCTTTATGTAGGTTCGATGTACCGTGAATGATGCTATAGGTCTTGGTACATTCTTCGTATACCCATTAGAAGCGTACTTCCTGATATCCCAAAGGGTTGGTATGGGAGAAATACAGCAGAGGATATATTTTGGCGACATTCACCAGCGTGCATTTGGTCTAACAAATTCAATCACAGACACTCAGACACTGTGGAGACTTTATGAAGTCTAATGAAAATAATTTCAATTTTTTTTTTCTTTTTTTTTTTTTGGAAAATATCAATTGGTCTCGAGAAATCAGGAACATCAGCCAACATTATTGACGTATACAGCTTACACTGTCCAAAAGTGAGTGAAAAAAATTTTTCATGACATCAGTGTGAGCAACTGAAGGCTGATAATACCAACAGCCTATCAGTATTGATGAACACTGATGATATTTTAGTCACTATTTTCACACCGAGAAAGCGAAAAGGTCATGTGAAAATTTAGTTGTTCATATTGACGTTACTCAGAGGTAAATATTTCTTGATCGCGCTACTTTCTCAATGAACACCAATCAAAATGTTCAAATTAATTTGGTAGGTCAAAGCGAAGTTGAGTAACCTGATTCTGAAAGTCTATCAACTTTGAGATACAGTTTTTTTTTTTTTTTTTTTTTTTTTTTTTTTTTTTTTTTTTTTTAATTCATTTATCATCGAGTTTTCAAATACTTGATGGAAGAATTAATCTCTGAGGTAATAAATTCTTGATAGTTTCTCAAAAAATTGGTGAAAATGAATTAAAAAACAATAACAGAGGTAGCCGTTAGTGTAATAATTTTCAGGAAATCTGAATAAACAGTTCTTTGATAGAGCGAGGAGGAAAGGAGGAGGGAGAGGTTGAGAGAAGGGGGAGGCGGGAAGAAGGAAGCCCATGCATTCAATTTCATTTTTCAATTATTAGTTAGCGATTTATTTCTTCAACTACTTTGTTTTTCACAAGATATTTTGTTTATTTAGAATAATAATACCTTATTCCTTCACTATAACATAAGTTGATGAATTTTACATTTTTGTAACTAATATAATATTTGAGTTTAATTTTATTGAATTTCTGTTTAGACAATAAGGTAAGTGATTGACAAAAAACAACAACAACAACAACAACAACATTGTAAATCTACTGAGAAAAAAATTCTAATATAAATTTTCATTTTTTTTCAATTCTCACTTCCCCCCACCCCCATTTTTGGAGTTTCTTTTTTCAAATTAGGATTTTCTCATTTTTTTCAATATCTTTATTTTTAATTTTTATTAACTATTTCGCAATTTCTTTCATTTTCAAATTTTGTTTGCAGTTATTTTTTCATACTTTTATTTCTTATTTTTTTCGATGCTCTTCTGGTATTTTTTTAATTTGAATTTTATACTCAATGATGGGATTCATTTTTTTTTAATTTGAATTTTTTCACTCTTCATTACTATTTTTTTTTTCAAATTTTATCAATACTTTTCCATTTCCTTCATTTCGAACATATTTCAACTAGAATATTTTTATTTTTAATAAATCAATAAAACATTTTTTTTTTGGATATTTTTCCACTTTTTCGACATTTAATCATTATGTTTCAATTTCCTGTGATTTTTGAAATTTATTTCACACGTGTAAGTTGATAAATTTTTTACAACGATTTTTCATTTTTCCTTATTTTTGGCAAATTATAACTTTTCAATATTATTCCTTGACATTCTTCAAACTACTTCATTTCCTTTTTCTTTTACATACTTTATTTAATTCTTTTGACTCTTTTTTCGTTTTCTGCGAGGCTTACTGCTTTTCATCATTTATTCTATTTTCTTAGGGTATTTGTTTCTATTTTATTGGCTGAAAAACTGAGGTTACGATGAAAAGCCAAGCTAATACAGATTTACTATTTGATTTAAGGATGAGGGAAGGGCGTAGGAAGCTTGTTTCATTTTTCCAGGTGCCCAAATACAATTCAATTTTCACCCTTCACCATGACATATCCAATTTTCACGATAACTGAATTCATTCGCTCTTTTCCCTTCCCCTCGAAATAATTTATTCTTCCATGCAGTTCATCAAATCGCTTCTTCCCTTACTATCTCACAATTACCATCTCTCAACGCATCAAAAGTTAATCAAATACTACACCTCGTATTGCTCACGTATTAGGTGCACGCTTAGGTAACCGCAACCACCTTCGCAATCATAATCCCAACGACATCCTAACATCGAGGTGAAAATCACGACGCGACGCACGTATTCGCCGTCTACGAGGCTGAAATTGCGTGCACCGGCAATCCGTACCGACGAGATGGCACATTACTGCATTACGTACGGTTCGTTATACGTACACGTACGGCGTGCGCGGGAAATTAATTTATCGTATAATTAAGAAAGAGAGAATATCGCGCTGTAGCGTACAAATCGCATCATCGCGTCACATACCGAAGGAATTCGTTTAGTATCATCGAAGACGACATATATACGCAGAAATGAGACATCGTAAACGTGACCGCAATGAGTAAACGAAACAAAGGGAATTAATTTCGTCACACAATCCGCAATCGGCGACTTATAAACGTAAGACGAATAAAAAGCCCGACTGAAAACGAATCCGATAAATCCTTTCGCTTTCGTCCGGTACGACGTTGTATTCCAACAATATCGAGTCCTTTAGGCGTATAAAAGTCCGACTTGGAGTATTTACCGAGTCGAGGTTTTATAATAGAGAAATCGAGCTTTTGATTTGACGGCTCGTGGTACAGGGCGTTTTAAAAGTGTAACCTTCGAATCGGGTTCGACGTCGATATAATGTAATTAAAATGTATTCCGAATCGTTATATTAATTCTCTGCGTAGCGAGCGAGCTTTAAATTATACGCGTTCGGAATCGTTTATTAGCGGCGAGCCTAGCAGAAGGGGGTATTTTTTCACTCGTCTGCGATGCTATGTTTATCGTATACGAAGAGAGGCGAGCTACGATGTACGAGGTACAAGCCAGCCATAAGAAAACCCCATCGATCCTAATAAGAGGTTAGGTAACAGTCGATAAATCGAAACCCGAATGAAGTATACGTGTTCCGCCTTAATTAAATCCGTCCGATTTATCTAACGCGGAGACATTGCGCAGATAAAAAAGACTCGATAAAATAAATAAAATAAAAAACGAATAAATAAAACCGAACGGCAGAAAAAGTAACATGAAAAAAAAAACACTGACCGAGAGTAGACCGGGCTCTCGAACAATCCGGTTGAATTTACCGACGACCGGTGGAGTGGGCGTTGGTCGGTATCGAAGATGGAATACACGATAAACGGTTCGGCGTGCGCTACGCATAAAAATATTACATTAGAATTACGAGGAATTGATTTTTGACGGGCCCATCGCCACTACCTGTACGCGTACTAATTAATGAACCGTGTCCGAAGTACCACGGTTTAGGACGCGATGTGTCGTTCAGCTCGACAGGAAGGCGAAGGCTTTTCCAACGTGTATAAATGAGGCTACTCTGGCATCGGGTTTTGGCCTCAGCGTGAGCTGCGGTTATGGTAAGCGCAGCCAGTCCGGAGACGTTTTAATAATTACCGCTGAACTCTTTCCTGGCTACCTAGCGAAGATTAATCCATTACGAGTGGGAGTACGAATTTAGAATAAGAAAACCTTAGGTAGCAATGCCTCGAAGTTTTCAAATAGGGAATGTCCAGCTTTGCAGACAATGCTGATAATACCTTCGTATCTACACTCAGTAACGATACTAGAAATCTCGGAGTTGGGTTTGGGATGTTTCTCACTTTCTGAGTTTTCATTAACCATGAGTCGAAGTTTGCACCCAAATCTCGAGAACTTGGAATTTTTTACAAAGAAATGTGCAGATGTTTTTTCTTGCTACCAGATGAATTGTTTCGGTCTTTAATTATTAGATAATGGAAAAATAGTACAATAACTGATTTCTTACAAAATCGACTGTGATTGGGAAATGAGTGGATAATCGATTTCAAATAAATTGAAATGATGGATTTCTGAGAAAATTAACTGATACTAAGGATTTAAATCGATAATAATTATTACGTAATGAAAAACATAATACGGTAATCGATTTCTTACATAATCGATTTTGACCGCAAAACTGAGTTGACAACTGATTAAAAAAATGAAAAAAATCGATTTTCGAAAATTAAATGATACTCAAAATATAAATCGATAATCATAAAATATATCGATAATCGATTTCTCACATAATCGATTGTGATCATAAATTGAGTTAGCAATTGATTACAAAATTTAAAAAAAAATGGTTTTTGGAAATTAAATGATACTGGAAACATAAATTGGTAATCGAAAAATATATCGACAATCGATTTCTTACATAATCGATGGTGACCAGAAAATAAGTTGACAACCAATTAAAAAATTGAAAAAATCGGGTTCACTCGAAATATAAATTGATAATCGAAAAATATATCGATAATCTATTTCTTACATAATCGATAGTCGATTTCTTACATAATCGATAGTCGATTTCTTACATAATCGATAGTCGATTTCTTACATAATCGATAGTCGATTTCTTACATAATCGATAGTCGATTTCTTACATAATCGATAGTCGATTTCTTACATAATCGATAGTCGATTTCTTACATAATCGATTGTGATTACAAAATTGAGTTAGCAATTGATTTCAAAATTTAAAAAAAAAATGGTTTTTGGAAATTAAATGATACTGGAAACATAAATTGGTAATCGAAAAATATATCGACAATCGATTTCTTACATAATGATTGTGATCAGAAAGTAAGTCGGTAATCGATTAAAAAAAATGAAAGAAATTGGTTTCATGAAACTTACATGACACTCGAAATGTTTATCAACAATCTAAAAATAAATCGATAATCGATTTTACAAAAATTATTATAACATCAAAAAATAATATGATGACCGCTTTCTAATAAAATCGATTGTGATTATATAATGAGACTATAATCGATTTGAAGGGTTATCAGAAATACGATAGAGCTGAACAAATCGTAGAGAGGGTTTTGAATTTTTTTTTTCTGTTGATTGATAACTTTGGTAATGAATACAATATTTTACAAGTTGATTAATTCTTTCAAAGACTGCTGTGTCTCCTTGCCCTCCTTATGGCTACGGGTGTTGTAAAGTTAGTTTTTTCAATCAAATGTGGCACAATCTATACATGTAAGTATATTCGTGTTCGACATTGTCCAATCAACTAGTTATGAAGCATAAAGCAAAAATATGAAAATCTTTCCATTAGTGGTATCGTTTCTATCATGAACTCGCCTAAAATATTCTTAATTAGATGAGTAAATCAGTGTATGACGTCACCCTCAAAGAATGATCCAACCAGCACAAAATATCGTCAATGGCGTCGGTAATTAACCTGATGGCGACCATAACCGGTTGATATTTTCCGCCATTCGACGATTACGACGCGGCGGCGCGAATTTTCTCACAATGTTCTTCAACCTATCGCGACTTGGCGACCAACGGGGATGGGTACTTACAGGAATTGGCATCCGTTCAAGCTTCGCGGTTTGGTTTTTATTATGCTAAAGGTAATGCTGATTGATAATACGCGCCGTGTGGTACCGCGGAGCGAGGCAATTATAGAGGCGAGGGCAATCGTACGAGGTACGGAGTCGGTTCGGCCTACGGGATGCAGTTTAATTAAAAGTTATTGCTTCGACTGGTACACCTCGCGCCTCCGTCCGCCACCGTCGTCGGTGTAATAAATTTACCGAGGTTGGATTTTTTCCTCGGACGCTTTCTTTTCGGTCATTCTTGCGGGATCCCACGGCGGCTAATACGCGTTAGCTCGATTCAGCCAACTCGTTGATGCGTAAAATACGATCCGCAAGGTGTCCGCAGTACGTTTCCTGACCTATTCGCTTGAATAGCGGTGACGTACGTGTAATTTCGATACAATATACGCCGCCGTGAATACGAATAGTTATACGCGACAAATATACCATTTGTTATTCTCGTACAGGTTCTTTTTTATTTCGGCTAAAAATACCGAATCACCGAACCGATATCCGGTGCCAGGACAAAACGTTATTTCCTTTTCTTCGTCCTCGCACCGCAGGGTATTACAGAATCGCGCTCCCGTCGACGCGTTACACGATACTCGGCAATTTTTGCCTCATCGTCATTCACCTCCATTTCAAATGAATGGAAATTTCGCAGTCTCCAAGGCCAGGTCCATCGTATACACGCCTTCGACAAACAAGAAATTCGAAACGTACCGATTGTTCGATTGTCGCCCTAATGGGGTGGTATCCCTATTGACGCGACCAACGAGGAAGTAAATTCGATAGAAAACGATGAATGAGCAACGTATTGAGTAATGATCGAGCCTCCGATGATGTTTGCTATTGTCACGACGCGTTTTTAACTTCGGCGTGAAATTGAAAACGCGCATAGCGTTGGTAATCTGTAAACTGATGGAACATCGGTTGAGGTTCTGGTTGACGTTAGCGCGGTATAATTACCAGTGATGTTTAATTCGGGGTGTTTGCGGGCTGGGGAAGCTATGGGTGTTGTAATGTTATTACGCGTAGTCTTTAAGGCGTTAATGGAGCTGTTTATAAAAACATAATGGCTGTCAACCAGGTGTTACGTTCGAAGATTATTTTCCAACTAATTCGATGACATTTACAGCGACCTTTTTACCGCCTATGTCAACGTGAAATGTATGGGCGCTATTTTTAACAATGTGTGTAAAAAAACTACATACTTTTAAGATTAATATCCGGTTTGAGCGTTGAATGATCGACTTTTTTTTCGCCTTTCCATCAATTTGAATATTTAACAAAAATTAATTCGAAGAAAAAAATCTACTATCGCACAAAAAATAACAAGAATTTATCTTTTTGAATTACGATATTAATTTTTTTATCGATATAACTTCTTTAAAATACGGATTTTCAACATATTTTTTGGTCATAAAATATTTTATTATGAAATCGATTATCATATTGTTTTTGATTATTAAGACATTTTCAAAAAAAAAAAAAAAAGTCATCTAATAATTTTTAGAAAACTTACTGTCAATTTATTTTTTGATAATACTGGTTAATTTTTATGAAAACTGATTTCTATCATTTTTTAAAGTGCGATTCGATTAATTTTAGAAAAACCGAATTTCAAATTTTTTTTTAATCTTTAATAATGAACTAATTTTACATCGATTATCGATTATTTTTCGAAAATTCGATCATTATATATTTCATATAAAATCGATTATCGTATAATTTTTCGATTGTCGAATCATTTAGAAAAAATCGAATACATTATATTTTTATTTCTATATCCACAATCGATTTATTTTGCAAAAACTCGATCATCGAATAATTCTTAGAAAAATGATTATCGTATTACTTTTCGATTATCGAGTCATTTTCAAAAAATCGACTATTGAATAATATTCTCTCATCATCTCAAAATTTGGCAACACCGCGCCACCAAATAATTCCATTTCCCTTCCCCAAAATCGTACATCGACCGGACACGAGAACCGTACTACCAGCGAATCGCCAAACTCTAATGAGCGACATCCCCGCAAACCCCTCGCAAACGCCGCGCCAAACGAGAAACAACGAAACCCCAATTAAAATCATCCACCGAACCCTTCGTATACGAGCTTTCACGTACACCTAACCACGCCACGATAACAACGGTCGAAAGTTACCGAAGGTACCCATTTTTCAACGCATACATCCGACAATCCGTCCAATTAACTTCCCATCCCTCTCCCAGTAATGCCAAGTTCAACACGTATTCGCGAATACCGCTAAAAAATTCCATCTCCGAAGACTGTTTAAATTGAAAATACGAAAGAAAATAAAAACGAACAAAAAAAAACCGAGAGCGGAACTATTACGCGAACAACCAACAGGAAACAAATCGTATAGAAAGGAAAAAGAAAATCTCCTCGAAAATGTATAGCACGCGAGTACAATACATCGCGAACCGAATAAAAATAGAAATTTAATTTTCCGAAAGGGAGAAACGAGAAAGACCGGGAAAAAAATCATCTCCCGAAATATAAAATAGAAAACTATAAAACGTCGGAGCTCTTTTCCCACTCGCCCGAGGGGTAATTTCTTCGCGTCCAATTTTATTTTCAGGTCTCGTACGACGATAAAAAATTTTCGCCTATCGTCGAAATTCGCCAAAAATTCGACTCGTAACCAATAAAATGGCGACGAAAAAAAACACTCGTATATCGTACCATTCCGAAGAGCGAAAAAAACGTCCCCCCCTCGAAGAGGAAACGAATAGTAATTAAAATACATAGACGAAGAGTATAAATGTCAACAAAGGTAGTTACGTGAGCAATATACGAGCAGTTAGCCGCGTATAATGGTAATTTATGACCAGGTCGAAGCCATGGCCAGCGGGAACGAGGGAATGGCCTATAAGCGCGCCGGTAAAAGAGTAAAATATACAAGGGTTATACGCCGCGTATATACCATATTACTTTCCCCTAAGGCAAGTTTTTTTACCTCCTCTTTACCCCCAGCTCCCTTTACGTCCTCTACGTCTCCCAAGTCGTACTGGTATATCGCGTATACTATAGAGTACCTAAAGCTTAAACCTCGCATCAGCTACTTAGAAAACAGAGAAGTATTGAAACAGAGGAAGAAAAAAACCCAACGTGAAGGTATATAGGGGGAATATCTGTTAAAGCCCTCGCGTACGTGAATAGCCTTCATGCCTATCTTATACTCCTTTGATTTGATTTCACCTCCGCGTACGTGTTTTTTTCCTTCGCATTTCTCACTCCGCTCGCTCCACTACCCTACGTACCCTGAAACCCAAATGAGCATTCGCCACTCACTAATCAGTGTCCAGTGCTCGCCAAACCTCGTACATCTCCAATTACCAATGCTCGTACCTACCGGTTCGGAGAGCGAAAAAAAAATTCTCTCGTCCGTTCACACCATCTCCGGACCCATCCAGCCGTTCCAAAGCGAAACGAATAATAATACGAAAATTACCTAAAACCGTACCAATTACATTTCACGCTTAACGGCGTTCCACAATGTATACGATCTGGTCGAGATAACATTCCATTTGTACGACTAAAATATTTCATTCTTTCCCTCGGCCCGCTTCGCGCTACGCCGATATATTCTTCGGGCTTTAATATGTCTATTTACGGTAGTTTAACTAAGCAAAAGACCTCCCGTAGATTCTTGTTAGTTTTTAATGAAAACCCGAGGCTTCGAACAGCGCGAGACCGGCTTTTGTAGGTATAAGGGAGCAGCCGTAGCCAACGTCCACGAGTTTTTTCTACCTGCGCGTATACCACCACTCGTACGTCCATACAGTCCGCGCACCGATGGAAGATGTTCGAAATATTACATAAATTACTTTTCTTATTCGCGCCGCAGTCGTCGTCGTATTTCTGCGCTCATTCATAAATCTGTCCCGACACCGCCGCGATGCGGTGTATATAACTCGTACACGTAGTATGGAGGATGTGGCGGAGACGCGGCGATATTTTTATTCGTCTGTTATTCTTACCTTGTTCGCCGGATATCAGCATCAACTGTCGAAGCAGCACTGTCGTCACGATCAAGCTGACTTTTCGATACAACTGCCTCTGGTACATGGTTTGCTCCGAAAACGAACTGGGAGGCGAGTTGAAGTGGCAAGCCGTGCACCTTCTCTTTAGCCGCTATCTATGTCGCATAGTTCAATCTGAAATCAAACAGGTATAAAGTTAATTAAGACAAGAATGAATGAACAAATATTCATACAGGGTAAATGTTAGAAGTTAGGAAGGAACTCTATATTATGTCAATGTACTGAGGTGATCTCATTGGACAACAAAAGCAAAGGAACATTGATTTTCAATTTTCATGTAATTTTTTTTCTCTCTGTCAAAATAATATGGTAACAACAACAGTAGCAATAACATTATAATCATCATCATCATTTCATCACCATTAACATCAACAACAACAACATGTTAACAGTAACAACCCAAGAACAACAGCGCAACAACAATAACAACTTCAACTCCACAACAACAACTTGTCAACAATTATAACGACCTGAGAACAGCACAATAACAAATCAAACTCAACAACAACAACAACAACAGCAACAACAACAACAACAACAGCAACAACATTAACAACGTTAACAACAATAACAACGACAACAATATCATCATCATCATCATCATGTTAACAAAAACTACCTAATAACAACAACAACAACAACACAACAATAACAACTTAAACTCTACAACAACAACTACGACAACTTTAGCAACAACAATATGAACGCAATAACATCATTAGAATGAACAAAAACAATAACATTAATAACAACAGCATTATTAACAACAATAATATTAACAACACCAACAACAACAAAAAACATGCGCAAGAAAATTGTTGAACTGGATAAATTTTCAAAAAAATTGAATTTATAAATTTTCAAAATTAATTTATCAAACCATCATATGAAGCAATCAAGTATTTTTTTTCAATTGGTAACAAAACTAATCAGTACATTGATTTATGGAATTCACGTAGTCATTTAATCGATTTTAACAAAGTAATTGTTCGAAATCGTTTGAATAACTGAATAATTTTTTGAACGGATTTTTTTAGTAATTTTTTTTCAAGCATGAATCACTCATTTCTTCATTTTTCAACGTAATTCATCGATTTTAGAAAAATGATTAATCAAACAATTTCTTAAGATGAATTATTGTTTTTTTCCATTCATCAAAAAATACTTTTCCAAATACTTTTCCCACTGTATTCTTCGATTAAACAATATTTTTTAATCATAACTGAAAGAATTATTTGAAATGTTTTTTTCTTGTTTTTTGAAATGAATTAATTTAACTTTCGAACTATAAACTAATCATTTGATTTATTAACAATCGATTCATCTACTTTCAAATAATTTCTGGATACAATCAAGTTTTTTTTGATCAATTTGAAAAACAATAACCTACTAATTGAATCATTCGTAATCCTTCAAGCAGTCAATTTATTTGAACCTGCTAGGGCCTTTTCCCACTTTAAAAGAATTTTCGTCGCCATAACTCATGATAATGATGATGATTGATAACAAAGTATTTAAGAATTTTGAAACATCAAATAAGCAATGATTTATTTTCAGATCACTCGGTTGTTAAATTCATCAACAATATTCAGCTGAACAATTTACTTATTTTTTTTTTTTATTAAGCGCCCAATTCAACTTTGTGTACGGAAAATTTATCAACTGATATATTTAAAGTTCTGTTTGTTTGTCTGTTTTTATTTCTTTTCCTTTAATTTTTTAAAGGAACGTATAATTTTGCTTATGCCTACACGAAAAGGAAGCATGGCCTTAGTAATCATATAAACAGAAAAATTATAGGAATCGTAATTTCTTTTATGTCAATTGATTAAACTAATTATTTTTGAATTAATAAGCAAGAATTTCCACATTTTTTTTTTTTTTTTAGTGAGTGGAAGGAGAACACTGAATATTGATTTTTTTTCAGTTTTTTCAAGAATTATTTTTTGATTTCCTTTATTAACTAATTTAATTTTAAATAATAATTGACTTAAAATTAATTTTTTCAATCTATTTATTGATTTGAAAAAAATTTATCGATTTATTGATTTCTTCGCCACATAGCAGTTCAATTAATAAATTTATCAATTTAATTCTAAGACAAAAATCAATCACCATAAAATCGTTCGTTTCACGATCTACACAACATTTCAAACCCCGCAAATGATACTACTCCGACACCACACCGGTGGTCTTCCGGACCAACTAATTACTCGTACAAAGTACCACACCTCGAAGACCTGCGTATGCCAAAACACGGCCGTTTAAAAACAAACGGAAAATTAAAAACCTCGTCGGTATCCTGGAGCTATCTTTAAAACAGAATCGAATTTCTAATTTCCGTTTCTCCTTCGCACCAACAATCGTTCCAAGTCTAACGCTTCGGGGCTGCAATCTACTTTCGTTACACTAATTACTCGCCGCATACGTATATCGGCCTCTAATCGCGCGCCATTTTAGGTAAGTGTAATTTTTTCTTCACTCTAAAACAAACCAATCGGTAATCTGGATCTGGATCTTTGTGTATAGAGTAGCGCATCGTCGCTACATCAGCGTCAACGTTGATATTGCTTTCTCCGCCGTCTACACGCTTAAATAGAGGCGAACGTGAAACAATGAAGCGTCTATATGGTTATCTGGTTAATTTTTTTTTGTCGGATTTCACCGAGTGGTAATTAAAATTTTCGCTTTCACTGGATATCGGAATTGTGCGGATGGGCCGCGAGCGGATGATGTGGAATTGGTGGAATTTCACGAGCACGCCTTTGCCAATGTTTGAAAGGTACCAAAATTAATCCTTAAAATCAACGCGAACCTGTACCAGATCTTCGATATGGGGTAGACCGATGAATATATATTATATAGCGATCATTTTAGGATAATAAAAATTTCCATCGTTCTTTCATAGCATTCGGTTGGTATACGTCTAGTATTTCCCAACAATGTACAAATAAAACTAGACTGACAAACAACGCGTCAGACGATAAATCAAAGGAGATTTAAAAACGCTCCGACGAATCGGGCACGAAATACTATTCACATGTCTTCTAGCCCTGACGTACGGCGTAACAAAAAGCGCTATTTTACCCTTAAGACGTTTCAATACCAATAATCTGTGAACCGGGATCATCGCCTTCAGTTACACGGTAAAACCTATTAACACCTGCTTTCCGTACCACCGATGTCCGTTTTATTGGCTACGTACATCGAGCGTAAAAATAAATAAGATTCAAGGGTTAATCGACGCGATTGCCGCGGGAGCTCTATGCGATACCACAAGCTGCGATTACTCGAACGCGTCTCGGCTACTTGAAATATGGTCGTGAATAAAATACGCATTAATTAAGCCTCGTATTCGCGTCTCCGGCTCTCCGTTTCTACCTACCCAATATCGTGGCGTACTTGTCGCCCAAATTCGACGATACCATCGCCTCACCACAACGCGAAAAAAAAACGTGAATTATTCGAACCAAACTCGAGATTTATAGCACCTCACTTCTCACCGGTAACACAAGTACACGACACAATTCGCGACCGAATAAATGTCGAAGATTATATCGAGTAAACGCACCATATACGATCGCAAAACCGGGCATTAATTGGACACAAAACGTATTAAAACGGTGGCTCGATGGCCGAAAAAACACTAACAACACATCTCCGATCGAATCGCACACACGCGCATTTATCCCAAGTACACCGTTCGCACCGATACGTCGTACCGTCGAATAGCCACAATTATATCTGAGCTAACCAACCGGTTGCTGGAGCCGACCATAGTGCAGGTATATGCTGCGCTTCTCCCTCCCCCCTCATGCACCGCTGATCCGACGACCAAAACACTATGTATACACAACGAAACTTAGGACGCAGAACCGGCTCACCAGTTCGGTGCTGCCGTTCGAGTACATCTGGCTCAGTGCTCCAAGAGCGTTAGCAGCGCTAAATTACAGTCTACCAGAGTCGAACGCCCTTTGGTGCTCTGTCATTTGTAACAATGACTGTTATAATTTTAGTGTACTCAAATCGATCACCACCCTGGAAGGAAATTAGAAAATATGGGACTAAAAATTGCGATGCCATAGTCGACAAATAAAAGCAGTCGCAGAATCAATAGCGAAAAAATAATTAACGATTTTTTCCAATTATTTATTAAACTAATCATTTTTTAAATAAACTTACGAATAATGGATCGTAGAACGGTATTGATGTGCCGATTTTTTTTTTAAATAATCAATTCCACAATCTACTTTTCAAACAATTAAATATTATTAATTTCTCAAAACAATTCGATGACAAATGCTTTTAGTAATCTTCAATCATTCATTTCTTCATTCCATTGTCTCGCTTTTTTTGTTTTAATCATTCCTGATTTTTTAGCAATTCTTTTGGATTTCCAACCAAAAAAAATATTCCATTACTGATTTCTTTTTAATGAAAAAATCGTCTGTTATTTAAACCAATTTTTTAACAATCATTTTCGATTCCGAAAAAATAATTCAACAATTCAACAATCATTTTTTGTTTTAATGAATCTATAAATGATTTTTTTTTTTAAATAATTCCATTAACGAGTATTCATTCAATCATCAATTTTCTAAAATCATTACTCACTCCTTAAAATACGTTGATTACCGATTTTTCAGCAATCATTTTTTGCCTCAACAATCGGTCACACCATTATTGATTTTTTGAAATGAATCAACTATCGATTTCCAATGCAATTTGTTTGTTATTTATGGATTTCTCGAAATCGTTACCACTACCATGAAAATAATTTTATTACTAATTTTCCAACAATTGATTTCGATTTAAAAAGAAATCATTCGACAATCACTTTTTTAATGAATCAATCATTGATTCCTTACAATAATTCCATAACCGACTTTTCATCATATGATAGTAAATTTTCTAAAATTGTTACCAATTTCCTGAAACAAGTTGATTATTAATTTTTCAACAATATTGCTTTCGATTTCATAAAAAAATATCATTTGTTAACTGATTTTTTTTTTTAATGAGACGATAAATGATTTTTGGCGAAATTTGATTGCTGTCTTTTAATTTGATCATAATTTTATAATCAATTCTTGAATAATCGATTTTGATTTAAAAAAATTAAAAAATAAATGAAAAAATAAAATGAAACATTTACTAATCATTTTTTTCTTAATAAATAAACTACCTATGGATTTTTTGGAGCGATTCCATCATCAAGTTTCTATTTGATCATCGATTTTTGAGCAATCGTTTTCGATTCAATCATAAAATCATTATATTACTGATTAAAGAAAAAATTGAACAACTATGAATTTTTATCGATATTTAATTGTTAGTTTTTTGTTGGATTAACTATAGATTTTTTTTGAAATCGCTACAAATACGTATCATAAAATAATTTAATTACAGATTCCCTTCATAGCAATCTCTTTCAATTTAGAGAAAAATTACTGAATTACTGATTTTCGTTCAGATGATTCAATCATTAATTTTAAAAAATAATTTCATTATTGAGTTTTTATTCGACAAAAGATTTTTTCAGAATAATTTAATAAAAATAAATAAACATCTAATAGATATTTTGAATAAGACATTATCGTTGAAAGATTTGTACTTTGTTTTTAATCTGATTGCCTCTTTATTGCTCAGTACAATTTGACAATCGATTTTTTTTTTTAATATTTGATTATCATTTTCTTGAGTAATAATATCATTATTATTGTTTTTGTTTTGTTGTTGTAGTTTTTGTTTTTGCTTTTTTAGCAAATAAGTCAATCATCACTGTTCTGAAAAAATTCAATCGTAAGTTTTTTATTTGATTCTCAATTTTTTCAACAATTCTCATCGATAAGCTATTAAGTACATGTTGAAATAGTTTAAGTAACAATCTAAGCACACACTCCGGCTTGAAAAAATATCTTCACTGATTTTTTTGACTGAATCAATAATAATTATTTTATCAGTTACAAAATCTGATTATTGTTTTTATCCTCAGTTACATGAGTTATACTACAGTGAATTGACTAGTAAGCGACTCATTTATAGATTTTTCGATTCAATAAAGTTGCAGCCTGAATTTCCCCAAATAAATCGGATTAATTTTATTTCGCAAATGTTTTTCAAAACTTAATTATTTCAAGTCAATTATCAAATCAATCACATTCTAAACCATAAATCAAATATCACAACTCACGATGCATACTTGGCATCGTTAACGCGTAGAATTTCGGCCTCATCTATAACTCAAAGTGCAACGTACGGGTACACAATTCGCACCATATATAGTCCACGCACTCTCGTTACTTTAAATTAGTACACTGCGGAACACTGTGTAGTGAATCTCATTAGCGACGTCGTTCTCGCAACACCCATCATTACATCATTCCAATTTACCTATTCGCGAATCACGAAAATTTCCAGCACACGTTCTCTTTCAACGAAACTCCGAAACAACGCGTCCACGAGGAAAGAGCTTGGGAAGTTTCATCGTGTCGAAATTAAGGAAATGAAAAAACTTTCGAATCATCCCTTCCGGCCTACGTGCGCGACATAACGATACAATACTTCTACCATCGCACAGAATATTTGATTGATATCCATCCGAACGGGAGTAATTGGTTGACGTTGTTCCATAATTTGAAAAATACGTTTCGATTAAAATTCTTTCGGGTAATTAATTAAATGGGCAACAAGCGGCGGCGCAGTAAACACGGTGTATTTATTGTAAACATTAATTAAACGGCGCGGCGCACGCGCGCAGGTGACGTTCCGATGATCGAGTAAAACGCTTAAATATTAATTACGGTAAACGCACCAGTGTTAACCATATTTTATGTTTGATAAATACGGTTTTCATTGATTGAGAAAAAAAAAAGCGAGCGGCATCGACAGCGGTGGAATTCTAATAAAATTTAAGATGTTTTACATTTAGCGAACACATCAAAATGAAATTGTGTAACAAAAGTGAAACTTATATTTATCAAATGATGATAATAATAATAAATAAGGAAATCAATTAAGTTTGAATATTTTATGTAGGATTATCACCTCTCTTCTAAATTACGTACTATTCAACTACGAGTAGTTATCTTTGATGATTGATAATTCTATTCCGAAAGAAATAATAATAACAATAAAACGGGTAGTTTAAATAAAATTATAATAAACATCAACGGTGATTAACCGATTAAGTATAATCAATTTCATCAATGAATAGAATTGTCAACTTGAAATGATTCAACTGTATCACAAATTCTTCTCTTAAAAAAAAAAACAACAACAACAACACAACCATGCAATTATTCCTTAATATGTACTATAGCTCGTTTACAACATATTACAAGTACATATACGAAAAGGGAACTAAAGACCAAAAAGTCATTTTTGACCTTTCCAACTCATTTGGAGTGAAAATCTTAAAAATTGTTCAGAGCGTTTTCTAGGTGGTTGGAGTTACTTTTCATCGAGATATTTCAGTTTTTATGTGGAGGGGTACTGGCTGCAATATACAACAGCTAGTTATTATACGAAATGCGACTAGCTAGAATAAGAAATAACTAGTTATTATACAAAAGGTGACTAGCTGTAATGTGAAACAACTAATCATTCTATAAAATGCAGTTAGCTGCAATATGAAAGAACTAGTCATCATACAAAACGCGACCAGGTATAATGCAGAACAACTAGTCGTTATACAAAATATAACTAGTTATAATATGAAACAACTAGTTATTATACAAAACGCTACTAACTATTACGTGAAATAACCAGTCAGTATGTAAAATACCATAAGCTACAACATGAAACCACTAGTTATTATACAAAACGCTACCAAATATAATGTGAAACAACTAGTCAGTATGTAAAATGCGATAAGCTACAATATGAAACGACTAGTTATTATACAAAATGCGACTAGGAATAACATGGAAAAACTAGTCGTTACATGAAATGCGAAAAGCTACAATACAACAACTAGTTATTATATAATACACAAATATTATAGCTATAGATAACCAAAAAAATTAGCTTAAACATGTGTTTTGTTCGAACATGTTATGCAAAGTTGATTTTGGATATGGACAATTTTTTCTAAAATTGTATAATCAATTGCATGACTTCATAAATTAATTTCCATAAAATTCAATGGTCAATTTTTCCTAAATTTGATAATCTATTTTATCGAAATTTTATTTTATTTTTTTTCGACATTCAAAAGCTGACAACACCAAATTTTAGGAACATGGTAAGAGTCTTACTACTCTATTCTGATAAATATAGACTCATATGATTATTGGGATCAAGAATTGTAACACACTTAAATCCACCTCTATCAGTACTTTCTAGATGACTGAAGTCGTTTTTCAAAGAACTATTTCATTTCAAAAATATTCGGGTCGTACTTCAAAAATCGCCAGAGTTTTGAGCTCACCTAAATTCAATTTTAAATGCTTCTGTGCTGCACCTAAGATTTCATATTCATTTATTAGATCTCTTCTCATGCTTCATCACAGATACTTATACATCGTGATGGACACTGCAAATTAACGAATCACATGCAAATGCTCTGAAACGAGAAGTTATGAGGTCCAACTCTCCCTCCTTCCACATTTACTTTTTTTCTGGAATCATGTGTTCTTTAAGAGCAATTGCTGTTATTAAAAACTCAGCTAAAAAATAACTTAGTTGAAAAACGGCAATACTTTATAAAAACGTTACTTATGCTTCACACCAAACCCTACTCCACCATAAAGACCATTCTCTTCCCTAGCATTGAAATTTTTCAAATAAAACAAAATCAGCAAACTTACCACCCTTCCAAATAGTCCCCATTTAAACGTATATTTCCCCAATGAATCGGCCAAAAACAACCTTCTTTTACCTTTCGCGCTAAAATCTCATCAAACCACGTCGCCAATCCATTTCGGGCTCCTGTATTTTCCATTTTCCCCTCCGTTTCGGAAAAAAAAAATAAACAAATCGGGGCACCTAAAAGCGGACGATTAAAAAACCAAATTAATTTCACCGTCTCTACGACGCGTTCGAGTCGAAACAAAGGTTACGAGCGGAAAACACCGGCTTCGGCATTAAAATCCTTCCCACCTTCGGGCTCGTAAAAACGATAAGAGAAAAACATTCGTCCCAACGGACACGCTACCTTCGCTCATCTCTGGGGCTAGAACTTTCTTCTCTCATTTACGCGGCTCGTGTCGGCTTTTAGTTCGCTGCAAAAAGGCAAATATAATTAAAACACTTGTAAATCGTGTTGCCTGTACATTTATCGTGTTCGTTACTATCATTGGTCTCGATTAAAGGGCCCGTTGGACTGCTACGAATAACAATATGCGGTGCGAATTTCGCACTTTTAACGCCTCCTACACCGGTAACCGAATCGCTCAAGGTCTCTACGTACCGAAGCTTTCACTCCGCTTTCCCTGCCGCCTCTAAGACCATTAAATCGAAAGGTTACAGAAGCAGAAGAAATATATTTACTTGTTCGTTGGTTCGGAACGAGAAACGCCAAATAGACAAATGATACCGATAAAAAAAATGTTTAAAGAAATTTTCCGACGGATTTATCAAGTCGAATACTCCGAGAGAAAAGCGAAAGGGGGAAAAAACTCGAAAAATACGACTCGCGATATCGAGAACGAGACGAGCTCAATAAGGGGGTGGAGGTGCAGCGAAAAGCTATTAAGGAACGATAAAAGTTAAGAAAAAAGAACTTGTATAAAAGTTACGCGTGGAATGGCGAGAACTCCGGTTAATATACTTTCGGGTATTTAAACGATTCTTCCACTGCACCGTTATTTTTCTCGACCCCAAGCCCGAAAATCATCGATACCTACACCGTTAGTTTTCCCCATTCGAACGGCTAGAGGAAATAAAAAAGTCGCCCACGACTAAATTAACGCGAATACTTTTAATAAATTTTCACCCGTACTCGATGACCGCGCCAAACGGAAATACCACGTCTGCGTGGTGGTGTTTCTGTGGCACGGGGCGAGGGTTTTTCCTTCTTTTTTCGATATTTCCGCGTACACTATTTTCACTCGGGCAAAAGCAAACGAAATTTCAAAATTAATTTTCTTCTAATAACGATGTTCGCGACGTTCGCGACGACCGCGTTGGCGTTGGTGAAATTAATTAAAAAAGACGCTCTTCCGCGGCCCCTTATATTAAAACTACGAAATTTCCGCATTTATGAATTCCAAATTCGCTCCCTTCCCTACGTCTCTCATTTTAACGCGAAAAAAATCAAATATATTCTGGCGAGAAAAAAAAACGGAATTTATTTTACTCGCCGAAGCGTCGATTCTTCGCGCTTTAAAGAAAATTTTTCTCTCGGTTTTTATATTTCTCTATTAATTATAACCCAATTAAAAAATCTTTTTGACGATTTTTCTTCACCGAAAAAAAAAAATCGCAGACTCAAGAATACGAAAACGATTTCTCTTAGTCTTCTTCGTTCTATTATTTTTTTTTCCGTCGCGAAAATTTTCCATGCATATTCATTAATTTTTGCGCTGCGAGTATAATGGCTTGTCGTCTCGCCGACCCGTACAAAGGTGCGGGCGAATCTCCTACTCATCCATAAATGACGACGCGATAGATGAAAAAAAAAAGGAAAATGTCGCGTCGTTGAAGTTACAAAAATATACGTTCTCTTTTCGCCAAAGTCGAAAAAAGTCATTATTTAAAGAAATCCGAAAAAAAAAAAAAAAAAAAAAAAAAAACTAAAGAGACAGAAAGAGTAAAACCATAACCGCTCGCTATTAATTACGCGACTACGTTTCCCATCTACGAAACAGTCGACAGTCGTTGCGGAAAAATTTACAACTCTGAGATACACCTAGCTTGCGGTTTTTCTTTTTGGAAATTAATTTCTTTGATGCGAACAACGCGATTCGTAATTCGACGCTACCGACGAAAGGTTTTCCCTTTGGTTTCGACGCGTTTGGCGACGTATTCGATTCCATTCGCAAATGATTTTAAAAACGTTATTGCCAGTATTTGAAAATGAATTCCACCAAGTCCGAAATTATTTACTTCCTGGAACTACGAACATGGCGAAATTAATGCATTTCCTCGGCAACGTCGTGTTTCCTGAGGAAAAAAGCTTGAAAATCTTCAAGTCTTTTCATTTTGAAAATATATATCCTTTGATTACGAAAAAATTACCTACAAATAGTATTAGAGAGTTGAAACTTACTCCAATGAAATTTTTTACAGCCTAAATATTTTGTTTTGAGGAAAAAATTAGATGCTAAGAAAATCGTTCCAACAATGACAATTTTTTTTCAAGCACGATTATCAGAATGTCCAACAAAATTCGATGACCATAAATGCAAGACTTTTGCAAGAGCTTTGATAAAAATTTTTCAAAAATTCAACCCCTTCCATTTTTCAAAAACTTTATAAAAATTAAATTTTTATGCGAATGCAAATAAATTCCAATTTTTAAGACCACTGCAAACACAAGGAGTACAAAATAATTTTTTTCATATAATTTTTCTGAGGGGAGGAGTGCGTAAAAATTATTTTTTTCTTCTTGGAATGTAGCACCTTTGAGCCACACGCAATACTTTTACAGGACTGTCACTAAATAAAGGATTTATATAGGACTTACAGGCCATTTTGGGATAGTTTAACACCTTGATTATAGATTCTTCAAGTTTTAAGCATCGTTGTCTAACTAATTATTTTACTGTTTAATATTTTTTTCAAAAATTCAATTATGAATTATATAAGAATTTAATAATTGATTTCTTCAAAATACCGCAATCGTTTCTTCAAAGTTTAATATTCGATTAGTCCAAAATTCGACAAGTGATTTTTTGGATGTTCAACAATCTATTTCAATGAAGTTGAATTATCAATTACACTCCAAATTCGATTATCGATTTCTCAATAATTAAATAATCGATTCATTAAAAATTCGATAGCAGAGCACTTCAATATTCCATAATCGATCAGTCGAAACTTCAACAATCGATTTCATCAAAATTCTATATTTTAACATCTTGGAATTTGATAATCGATTATTTCAAAACTCAATAATTGATAAGTCGAAAATTCGACAGTTGATTTTTACGAAGTTCAATAATCTATTTCTTCAAAATTGAATAATCGATTAATTCAAACATCCAATATCGATTTCTTAATAATTGAATAGTCAATTTATTTAAAATTTGATAATCGATTTATTCAAAATTCGATAATCGAATACTTGGAAATTTGACAATCGATTTCTTTGGCGTTAAATAATCGAATTGTTCAAATTTTGATCATTAATTTATTCAAAATTTGATAATCGATTTTTTCAAAATTTTATTAGATATTATTATTTTTTGAATTTAAAATACTTAGAACTCTGATACTGATTGCTACGTAGTTGCAAAATACTATTAGTATTTTTTTATAAAATTCACTTACAATTTCATTACAATCCGATAACAGATTTACATTTGAATTTCTAATTTCGTTAATACACAATAATCAATTGTTCGCATATTGATATTTTCATAATACCTACATAACTTAGTTTATGTTGTAATGCGATAATATCTTTCTTCGTCTTGAAAAACTAAAAGCGGATTTTTTTCCAATAATTTTACAATGTGATTCCCCAATTTCGTTACTCTGTTCACTAATCGATTTCTTCAAAATTCGATAGTTCTGCAGAAATTCATCAATTCGCGGTGATAAAAACTTAAACTCGATTTTTCGGAAATTTTTCGTTTTACTTACTCTCCGAATATCGATATTTTGTTAGAAAATTGTACGACAGATTTTTACAGATTTGATAAAGGAAATTTACCAATTTATTTTTTCAAAATTCAACTATCAAGTGATTTAGAATTTTCATATTTTCAAAAATTTTACGATTTTCTTAAAATTCAATAAAGAATAATATGAAAGTAAATCATTTTTTTCTGAAATTTAATAAAGAATTTTTTCAAAATTCAATGATCTATGCATCAAATATCAATCTGCGAAGTACACAGTTGCAATTTAGCCGAATTTAGGCCATACCAGAAATATAATGGCCTCACCCAATCCTCTCATAGATTCAATATGTTAGAAGTCATTAAAGATCAACTGCTTTCGATGAAAGTACCCTTAATTTTCACTTATCGCTCATTACAACGTAAATAAATGCGAAATCCTCGTAATCTCGTGTACACACTCCATCACCGTACGAAGAAAATGTCAAGAGTTAACATGTGGTCGCGGCCAATCTCGTCACATCGCCGACGGTCGACACGACCCGACCGAGTATCGTAGTGGTTTTTTATAATCGACGGTATTTTTCTAAATGAAAAATTAATACGCCTTATCGTGGTTATTATAACTTTATACAGTGGGACAGCCGCATTATAAGCGAGTAGAGAAAAAAATTGAAAAAAAAAAAAACGCCTAGGTACACCGAACCTGTGGTCTCTGAGCGGAGCATAGTATAAACTGGAAAGCGAATGATAATCCATTATATACCTTATTCGGTTTTCGAGTTGTCGCTCTTAATTACTGTTACATCTACGATTACCGGGAACGTAATAGAACCAGTTTTTTCGATTATCGTATATGCCCGTCGTCGTGTGTTACCTTCTTCGTAATCCGGTGTCTGGTACAATTATCGGGAAAATAAAGCGGTTTTCGCGAGTACACAGAGCAAAGAAGATATATACTTACACAGTGTACGACGATAGCGAGCTAGTAGGGAAGAAAACCGCCATACCTAATGCATGGAGTTTAGTAAACGTTGAATTTTTATTCAAATGCGAGTGGTTTGCGACGATGGAATTCAGATATAATGTACCACTATGGGGAGGCTGGAGGGAGGGTATCAGTAAGATATATACGTTACAGCCGCGCTATAGATTAATGCATTTCAAAAGGAAATATATTCTCGGCTTGTATTCTGCGCTGTTATTAATTGTGACATGTGTCCGGCATTAAGCTCGCTTAATTGCGAATTAATCGACCCACGCTGCGAATATCGGCTAATGATGTCATTTATACGGTGGCCGGCGGTATGGATTTTGTATTCGCGGTTTATAATATTACATTGCTCGGCGATATCGGCGGCGGTCGAAGTTGATATTTTATCTGTTTCGCGTTTCGGTCGCGTACTCTGGTTTCTGTGTCGTTTCGATATGAGCTGAAGCGGCACGAATTTGTAAGCATGCAAAACGCACGAATGAGGTTTTCTAGTCGATATTTAAATGCAACGCGGATGACGGAATTATAGTCTAAGCTGACCGTTGAAGTATACCAGGTCGTTTTTGACAGCTTTCAACCAAGTTCTGTCAACGAGTTGAAAGAAAGTTTTCTGAGTACTAAATTTAAGCGTCGATACGTACATTTCTTGGGAAGATTTCATCTCAAAAAGAAAACGTATCAGTCATCAATTAGTTCATTCAAAAATTTCTAAATTACTCTGATGACTCTAAAAGTTTTTAATCCTAAATTTCCTTAATAAAGTCAAGACTATTTTCAAGAAATTGGAGATTCATTTTGTAATTATTATTCTTGGTTAATTTCATTTCCGTGCTCTGTACAGTGTACAGCTATAGAAGCGAAAAACACTTTGAAATTCGATTATCGATTACATAAAAATTCAATAAACGATTTCTTCTAAACTATAATATAATCCTTTCTTTAAAATACGAAAACTAATCATTCTAAAATTCGATAATCGATTTCATTGAAATTCGATAATCGATTTCATTGAAATTCGATAATCGATTTGTTTGAAATTTGATAGTTGATTTAGTAGAAATTCAATACCCAATTTATTGAAATTCAATAATCAATTTCTTTGAATTCGATAATCATTCACTTCGAAAATCGATAATCCATTTATTTGAAATTCAATAATCAATTTCTTCAAAATTCGATGATCGATTTCCTTAAAATTTGATGCCCAATTTCTTTAAATTCGATAATCGATTTCTAATTTGATAATCTATTTCTTTGAAAATCGATAATCGATTTCTTTGAAATTTGATAACAGAATTATTTGAAATTCAATAATCGATTTTATTGAAATTGGATTTTTCAAAATTCGATAATCGATTTTTTTTAAATTTGATAATCGATTTATCTGAAGTTTGATAATCGATTTCCTTGAAATATGATGACCGATTTCTATGGAATTCAATAACTGATTTCTTTGAAATTCGATAATCGATTTCCTTCAAATTTAATACCACATTTTTTCGAAATTCGATAATCGATTTATTCAAAATTTGAAGTTTTTGCAAAAAGATTTTTATGGGTACATTTTTTCATTTTCTTAAATTACATACCTACCAATTCTTATAGAACTCTACATCTCGCAACTCAATGATAGCCATAAAATAAAAATGTTCTATCATTATATTTTTGGTCTCCCGACGAAACAATTATCAAAATTCAATTAATTATTCACGAATAAACGAATGAAAATCACTATCGATCTATCAACCTCACCCTGTCATTTCCCCTCGCAAACATTATTTCAACGACCATAAAACAATTTCCCCGACCACGTTCTCCACCACGCTAATTCTCCCAACGACCGCTTCTAATTAGACTGGCAATCTGGCACCGCGATCTATCCCCACCACCCTCCTCTACACCAGGCCACTTAATTCTTCGTCTTATCGCTTCGAACGAGGTAAGTGGTTGGAAAAAAACAACCCGAGCCGAGCGATTTACGAATGATTAGCGTCGCTTGCTTTCCTCCCACAACAGCGCGTTGGCAAATATGCATTAACATTAATGCTCCGATGCATTGGGCACGCAATGAAACCATATATTAAAACCGAGTACGCGACCGATAATTTATGCGACGATTTTTTTTTTCACTTTTAGACGTAACACCGCGCCAAGAATTTTACCATCAGCTTGATGCTATTTCCTGCGGTATCGAGGAAATACCTATTTAAGGTATGAAGCGTGGTAGCGCAAATCTCGTTATCTTATTGGTACCGGAGAAAATAGAAAATGGGGTAGGAGGGAAAAGGAAGCCTCGTATAAATATTTAAACACGTGCTTCGCGGTTAAAATTGAATAAGAAAAAGAGCTTCGAGTGGAAATGAAATAACCGAGTAAGCCAAGATGGTTGGGTTTGGCAGACGATGAGGGGGAACTTGGGGAAATTTATACGAACCACGATAGCTTTTCGTTTCTTCGCTGATACACGAGGTGGCCTCGATGAAATCTCCGTGTATCGGGGGATTCGCGAATCAAAGGTACATAAGGGTTAGTTCGACCATTAGGTGGAAAGGCCAAGGAGCGCAATCGCAGTCTGCAAATTTAATTGACGCTTTACGTTACTTCCGCTCGAACGACCACCGTTCCTAGTACGTCCGAGCTCGTTACAAAGTACCGAAAACCGTCGAAAGAAAAAACCTGGCCGCGAGTTCTCGTTAAAATCTTTTTTTCCTTTTTTCGTAGCACGCGAAACGAGCTACATCGCTTTAAAAGACTCTAATTTCCGTAAACAATTCGTACACGTATACTTGACCTTAATTACACCGAGATGGCGTACGAAAAGAGAAAAAACTTGGTAATTTTTTTATCGCGTGACTCACACGGACGCGCGTCCGATTAGCCGATGGCGGGGCGATAATTAAAGATTTCCAATAGTGCTATACCGCTCGTTCTATTCACTCCGCATATTTGACGAGCACTCGTCAGCCATCGCGTCAACCGGTTTTTATTCGTATACGCGATTTTTCCTCCTATAATGTCGTCATGCTATGCGAGACGCGTCATTTACGTTTCATTATCGCAATTAATTAAACCTCCCCCCTCTGGTATTCGGTGTTAACAACCCGAAGCCGCAGCTATTCACGCCATTTTCATACGTCGCTACCGACGACGCGTCGGGTTTGGGCTGACGGCCAAAAAACCCTGTAAACGTTGAGCGCTTTATACGCAGTGGCGGTTTATTCGCTTTATACCATTGTAAATATATCATTAAAATTTATAGTAACAAGTGAGAAGTAATGCATAAATAATTGCCGTATACGACGCTGCAGCGCCGCCACACCGATGTTAGGTACGGGGGCGGTCCGCAGCCAATCTATGTACTAACGTATCGGCGTAATCGTAAAAATTGACATTAACGAACACTCGCTCGACGAAATATGGTCGCGTCGTGTGATACGATGATGACTCGCGAGGCGTGGTGAAATGATAATGATTTTTTTCGCTCTATTTCGAGCCGAGATTTTCGAAAAAAAAAAAAGTTTATAGCTGTGTTGATAAAATTGAAAAAAAAGAGTGAGAGAATAGATGATAAAGAGAGAGTTTTAAATTGGTCTAGAAAACTATTAATACCTTTTTTGAATTAGGTATTCATTATCCTTTTTCGAAGCAATTTTCGTGTTGTCTTTAAACCTAATTTTACGACTGCATAAATGAACAAAAGCTACGTTCCTTATAATTGCTTAAATTACCATATTTTTTCAAAAAAAAAAAAAAAATGTAATAACAAATAATATGGTAAGCAGCCATATCGTATTCTGAATTTTTAGCTCCTCTATAAATCATTATAAGTGACCATAGAACTCTTATAAAAATGTTCCCGAAATTTTTTCCTCAGATTTTTTATTGAATGAAGATACATTTACATTTGGTTCACGAAAGTTAAGAGCAAAAAATAAACATTTGAATTCTCACCAAATTTTAATATGCTATTCCTAAAAATAGATAGGATGTAGAGTATATAGACCTAGCTAAAATTTCCTAAACTTTTATGGGATAAATATCATCTTGTAGTAAAATTTACAATTTTTTTCAGGCTACAACTTCTTTATAAATTCATTTTGAAATATTTTGATGTAAAATAGCTCTGGTATCAATCCAAAATCCTTCGAATGATATAGTCTCGATTTCAAGAGAATTATACTCTTAATATAGGGTCAAAGCATTCAACATATTATAAGTTTACATTTTCATTATTATTATTATTATTGGCAATTCATCACTTTTGAAGTATTTTTAGAAGCTGTTGAGTAACTTTTCTCTGTCTTCCTCCACCCGAAAAAAAAAATGTCAACATAAAATATCATAAAAATTTCATACGATCGATCAATGATGCCCAAAAACCAGTCCCATCCAACTCCAAAACAATCTCCACCAATTCAAGCAATACAAGCACCTTCGCTACAATCCGAGACGACAATTCTGAATTTTTTTCCTCATATCACGAACATACCATATACGTACAAAACACACACACCAAATAACTAATAAAACAATAGAATCTTCCACGCGAATCCGAAAAGCCATTTCCTCGTCTTCCACATTCCCTAAATAATACCCGTACTCGCGAGGTCGCATTCCTACACTCGGACTCGTCTTCAAGTTCAAACGACATCTGTTAGCGAACCCTCTCGCGTAACCGTAACGAGCCGACGAATTATAATTACACCCCCGCTCGAGCTGGTAATTACGTTCGGAATTTCTATACCGATGCTCTGGAGAAAAAAATCCGCGCCACTACCGCGTATAATTACCCGCTCTAAGTACCCGTTACGTACACGAAACCCGATCGACGATGGCGGAACGCGAACCGACGTTGTTGAAAATAACTGGTTTAAAAACGACCAGTTTGTATATGAAAGAGGAATTTTTTTTTCTTCTGTATACCTAATTTTTTTTCTTTCTTTCAGAGGACAAAATGCCAACCACAATAATGAATGATAATAATTCGAATATTTCCTGTTGTCGTGTCGCGAAGCGTTCGCGAGAACGAACGGTCGCTATGTGTGTCGTCGGTGTAGTACAGCTCCCTTGTAGTGTTCATAGAGTGAACGCAAATAGGAATTGCGAATTTATGTAAATAGTGTAAACGTTTAGCCATCGGTGAGACTGTAACCGAGTGATGAAAAATTTATCTCGAATTGGTCCCAGTGTTGTGGCGAACGAGAGCACTTCTTCAACCATTTGGGAAACAATTTTATTCTTTTATTCTTCTAATAAGCCGAGATGAGATTCCCTTTATCTCTAATTAAATCTCGGAGGTCTCCGCGTTCAGCTTCGCCGTAAGAAAATCCAATAAAAAATGCTTATAAATGTCATTACAAAAAAAAAAAAAAAAAAAAACTGAAAATTGAAAACATTGTGATAAGAGCTTCGTCATTCATCGTCAACTCTGTACTTGAAGTCGTTTATTTATTTGATTAGGTTTCAATTTACTTTGCTGGTCTTGGGAAATTTTCAAGACATACCTAACTGATTTTATGCAGATTTGACAGTCATATTTTACCCACAAAAAGGCCCTCATTTAATTTTCGTTGTATTTTTTTTCCCCGACACAAAATATTCAAATTTCTTCTGTGAATATTATTTGCATAAGTACAAACTAAAAATATTTTTGAACTGAAAAACAGCACTTTAGAAAGATAAACAGGATGACTTTTCGATATTATAAGCTCCCCACCCTCCAAAAAAAAATATATAGAAAATGTAAGCTCATTTTTATGCAATTACATACAAACAAATCTACATCTTTGAAAACGTAATAATCGATTTTTTTGGAGGGGAGTAGAGGGGGGAGGGTAAAAATTATATTTTTCTCTTTTTTGAATTCTTGAATGAAAAATACTGAACATTCGAACGAAATGAAGCACTTTTACTGAATTTTTTCCATTTGTACGACTAATCAGGAGCAATGTACAAAGAACTTTTACAGAATTTGCAGGATCATTAGACATCCTTTAAATTCAATATTGTATATCCATTGCATGAGTATTTATAGATACATTTTCTCTGTTGAAATGGAATCAAAAATTCGTACCTTTATTAAATTCTCCTTTCTTTTTTTTTTCACTAATGAATTTTATTCAATTTGTTTTTTCAATGCTTAAAGTCAATCATCAATTAATTTCAATTTTTATGCTAATCGTCAAGTTCTAGAGTGACTAGTGAAAACTTGACGAGTAAGCTTGTATATCAAAATTTTTTCGATGTTCAATTTTTTTTTAATGAAATGTTGAAATTGACATTTATGCTTGTAAAAGTATTTAATTATATATAATTAAGTTCTGATTATCATTGTATCCTAGCATGTATTGGTTCTTTTTCAAAATAAAAATCATCAAAGTTTCATCTCATTTTGATGAACTGTACACAAACGATCTCATCAATAGCTTTCATTGATATCAATCTAAAAAGTGGATTTTTCATTCTTTCTAATTCTGAATTCTTCAGTAATTTTATATCCATTTCTCCTCAATACGAGTCGCCCTTAAATTCTACACAAAAACTGCACAATACTCGCTAGAAAGAACAAAAAATCTCATACACATTGAAGGGGTTTGGCACTTTGAAGTTGGTAAAATTATTATTTTCGTTTTTTAATATTTTTTAACATATATTTTTTTTTTTTTTTTTTTTTTGTTAATAAAATTCCAGCTCTTTCAGCTGGAACATCTCGTTAATTGTTTAACATTTGGAGACAAATGCAATTGACTATATGTTCATGTTGCCTAATATAAAAATTGAAGGAGCCACATTAGTAGTAAAATTTTAAGAATTCATGCAAATTAAAGTTAAATTTTTTCAAATTTCATACGAATTTAGCTCCTTAATTTTTCGATAAGGTCATATGAACAAACAATCAATAATATTTGCACTTTTATGTGTGATAAATTAGCAAGACATTTTAACTGAAACAATTGAAATTTTGTTAAGAGGGGGGCGGGGGAATAAAATTTTACTAATTTCAAAGTACCATATCCACCTCAATGTTGAGAGAAGGCAATACGGTGTATAAGATATTTTGTTAGTTCTGTGTTCATATGTGGCCTAATCCACAAAACTGAAAGAGTTACTATAGAAATAAAATTCAAAAATTCATACTTGGTTTAATATCTTCAAATTTCATCGCCGGCCAAATGAACACATATTCAGTTATATCTATCCTTCTATGTCTTACAAATAAGCAAAGCTATTCAGCTAAAACAATAAAAAATTTATGTGGAAAAAAAAATAATTTCATTGATTTCGAAATGCCATAACCCCTTCAAGGTTGAGAGTAGGCAATACATCTGTATTAGATTTTTTTCGTTAATTATGTGTTTATATATGGCCTAATCCAAAAACTGAAGGAGTTACACTGACAACAAAATTCAAAAAAATTCGTACCTAGTTCAATTTCTTCAAAGTTTACCAAATTATCACCAATTTAGTTCGCTTAATTTTTTGGATTAGGCCGTATGAACACATAATCAATTATATTCGTCCTTTCATGGTTTACAAATACGCGAGGCTTTTCAGCTGAAATAGTTAAAAATTTGTTGGGAGCAAAAAAAAATGAAAAATCCTAATTTCTCTTACTTCGAAGTATGATAGCTCCTTCAATGTTAGTAGTAGGCAATATGAGTGTATGTAATTTTCTGTTGTTCTTAACGAGTACTATCATACCGCAATAGTTCTTCAATTGAAGTTCGGACACCTTGTATGTATGAGGTTATTTCACTGGATATTATTCCCATCGTAAACGATCATTAGTTCTCCCAATTTGGGACGAATCTCACCTACATTTCCAATACTTCAGCCAGTCCCATAGATGTCTAAATTAGTCTAATAAATCCTCATTTTTCCGTATTACTGTGATTATGTGCAGAAATTCGTATTACAAATTTTACCTTATATTTTGTATTTTTAACTCCTTTTGGAGATGATATGAGGAAAAGGAAGAATACAATTTAGACCGAACTCTTACACATGCGACTACATATGATACAGGCGAGAGATGCGAAATATCATCTATGCAACTTTTATGGTTCTGGAATAAAATGCTCAGACGCAAAACAAGTAAAGGAACGTATACTAATGATCAAAAAAGTCATTAGTTTTCATCGCACGAACATCGTTGATAGCTCAATTTAAAGGTCTCAATCAGATGTTTAGAAATAACTCAATAGCTTTTACTTGCAACCTCTATAATTATCAAACCAAAAATGTGAGAAGTCGGAGTAAAATGAGCAGCTGTTAGCCCTCGTAGGGGTACATTCGTTCATTCGTACTATAGTCAGAGAATATTTTGAATTCGACTCTCAGTACAACTGTTCCGTCCGATACTGAAACACCGGTAAGAAAACAGGTTAGAGGATTTTTGACGAAAAAAAAATAATAAATTGAATTATTTACTCTCTCGGTACGATAAATTAATAATACACGTTCAAAAAAACTACAACCTCACACCTACCGAACGAAAAGGTTAAAAATGACTCCGATGATAAGCGCCGATAAAAATGATATTCGTAACCACGTTCGACCGGATCGTGTTTCGCCTCATCCGTTACACCGAGGGTACCGGCGAAGACGTTAGATAAATCAATATAATTTGTCACACGAACGCACCGATCGCGCCAACATTTTATCCCCGGCTCCGTGGCCTCTTTCCTAAACACACAACCAGTTATTCTTCGGGCTTATAATTATTAATTTTTCGTCGGCGCTTCATCAATTTTCGCGTGAAACGCATAACCGCATAAGCCGGTCCGGATTACTAGTCGGTGGCCGCCATCGCCGACGTTAATACTCCTAATGCGTGATATTTAACTGACGCGTCGACCGTTTAATCCGGACCTCGGTCGCGTCCTTTGAATTCCGCGCCTTTTATCCACTTCGGTTAATTGCGTTAATTACGTATACGCCCCGAGTAAAACTCCTAAAAGCCGCGAAATACGCCGCGATTTACGACCGTCGTGAGAACGCGCCGCGTCGTTTAGCGCGAGAAAAAAATCATTAAAATTTTTAACGACCTACCGTTCCACCGTACCGATCAGAAAACCTTCCGCAAATCCCATTTCTAAGTAATTAAGAAAGTTTAGCGGAAAAAAAATACATCGTAGAGAACCCCGTAGACGAGTATTTCTCTTTCCACACAACTTCAGCTCGCGGTAAACGCCTTAGAACTGGAACGAGAAACCACTTAGAGTTCTTAATAACCGTAGTAAAAAATTTTCGAAAAAAAAAAACCACTTCGAAAATACACCGTCGAACAGCACAGACGTGGTAGCTAAATGAAACGAAATTTTCGACTAAATTACTCGAACGTTGTAATCAAAACAAAAGTAGAAAATGGCTCGCCATAGCGGGAAATTTATTTTTCAAAAAGCAATAACATTTAGAACGCGACTTTCGCTCCGAAAAGGTAAATCGTCTCCGCGTCCAAGCGAGCTTTATTTCGTTTAAAATTTATTCGCGATTAATTACGTTTTAATTTCCAATATCGTTTAATGTATCCCATTAAATATGAAATTCGTTTCGACGATTGCTCGTCTCATCGTACCCCTCCGCTCCACAGAGTGCTTTACCTTTACGCTCGGCGGAGTTTAATTTTCTTGCGCCGAAACTAAATTATATTTGCTCGATGGTTATTTAGGCGAATTAACGGGTCCGTTGCGTCGCTCCTTCGTTCAGGTGTTGCGAATAAATGGAGGAAAAAAATTCGATATTCGAATATTCAAACGATTTTTTTCTTTTATTAGTATATACTCGAGGAATCCTACAAGCCGCGAAAATTTTCGAAAAATATTAGATACAGCATATGAGCAAAATTTATCACCATATAAAATTCATTAAGGTGAATAATTCTCATTTTTGTTCGAAAATTAGTAATACCTCCGCAGATAAATGAAGGATGTAGAATAATGGTGGATCTAAAATCATTTTTTTCCTCTTCAAAAATTGACAATTTAAGGTCTTAAAATTTGCTTGGTAACCTAAAAACAAAATTGGTGAGGAGCAATTTTTGAATCATGCGATACCTAGGAGTCCAACTTCTCTCTTAAAAAATCTTAATGCATAGGTAATAGGTATAAACTAGGGTGGAACGAATTTTATTTATTTTTTTCGAAAATCGGCCTGGTTTAGAGCTTTATAATTGTAAAATGACTCCAAAAGTATGTCCAAAAAATTTTACCCTCTCAAGTTGGTATTCACACCCTTCATAATTGGGTCAATGTTTGAAAATTTTATGACACTTGAAAAAATTTTCAAAAATATTAGTTTTGGAAAATTTGAACATTTTTTGTGTGTGAGGGCAATATTATACCCATCAAGAGTAATGCTTTCCAAATCCAAATATCAAGATATAACTAAGTAAAATACACAACTTTGGATTATACAAGTCATTACTGAATATCCCTCCCCCTTGATCAAAATACTCCAAACCTACTTTTTTGGAAATGAGCTTTACGCTAACGATTCCCAATGAAAATCGTTGTCTCATTTGTAAGTACATAATTTAAAAAAAAAAAAGTATGATGCATAACAGCACATTTGACTAAAATGGAAAAATAGGTCATTTTGAACCCTGCTTCCACCCTTACATTGAATTTCCAAAGGTGAGTGTATTGTTTATTCGATAGAAAATCCATCATATAATCTTCTTTTACTGTACTACTTTTTGGATTGAAGAGTCCTTTACAGAGTTAGGAGCCAAAAATCACTTTTTGATGAAGTTGAAGCCACCTCAGGGTTTACACCACAGCTACAAAGCGGGGAGGGAGGGAAACATGTTAGTAAGTTGTTACTGTGATCATTACAGACAAATAATCCGAAAATTAACTTATCAGCAAGTATTTCAGGGTACGATATTTTTTTAAACTTAATTGGCTGTATAGTACATTAAATCGTTTTTAAATTTCATTCAAAAAGCAACAATTTCGGTTATTTTCAAAAAATAAACGACAAATGGGTAATTTATTCGTCGTGTGCGCAGTATGAGCTCAATCTAGGTTTTCTCGAACTCAAGGGGTAACGTATACTCGATTTTTGTTCCAAAGGGGTTCCCAAAGTTTGAGCTTCTCGATGATAAAACATGTACACTACATTTAATTTATCTTATTTATATAGTTTAATTCAAAACATTATATTTTCAATCTAAAAATTTTTTAAATAAAATTACTTTTATATTTAAATAATATTATAAATTAAAATTGAAAAAATAAACAAATAAATATATAATTTTAAATTGATTAAATATAATTGTAAATACTGTTTTCACCTTTCTCTCACGCATTAACCTTCTAAAGTCAATCTAAATTTTTTTTTCCGTGCCTCTAGCCCCGTAGCTGTACACGGCACGTTAAAGAAAAAAGTAAAAAAAAGTAAGTAAGTAATATTTCTTCTTTAGGATCTTTAATAAAAATTTTATTTACTTTTATTTTTATTTATATTATTATTTAAAGAATATTATCTAAACAAACATTAATTTTTAAATTTAAATTTTTTAATACTGAATGATTATTAAATTCTCATTAAGTCGTTTTGAAGCCAGAATGTAATGTTTCGGGAACCTTTGTGAAATAAACTCGAGCTTATGTTGCCACTTGAGCCCTAAAAAGACTAAATTAATTCCATACTGAGCATAAGACAAATAAAGTACCTATTTATTGTTTGTTTTTGAAAATAACCAAAATTGTTGCTTCTAGGGAAAAATTCAAAAATAATTTAAGCCTCTTAAATTTCAAGAAAATTAATGACTATTTTTTTTTACTCTTTAGACGACAAAATATCATTTTGGAAGGTGAAAAATCTTTACCCGAAAATTATTTTTTGTTTTTGAAAATTTCAAAACTCATTTTAGAAGCTTTAAAAATCAGTTAAAAGGGTTCAATTTCTATGATGCCATTTTCACCTCATTTAGCAAATAACTGTAACCACGTGCTTCGCTTTCTGAAAAACTCTGAATTCGACTCATCGTAATGGAGAACTCTTGATGCTTGTAATGTGTAGAAGACACTACCACAAATCCGAACATGTTGTTGCTAGAAGCAATGGCCCTTACTTTTTGGAAAGCTATTTCGTTTTTGGTAAATATCTCGCTTTCTATGGGTCATACGTGAAAAATAACTCAGTACAAAATGAAAGCTCGTCAAATTTTGCATAAAAAAAGTTCTATTAATTTTTTTGATTGGTGGGATAGTTTTTCTGCAAAGATAAGAAACATGCATAGATAGACGTATACGTTCATTGTTGTAGAAAAGTCCTTCGAGTACAGCGTATAAAAGAATCCGAGTTTTTTTAAAGAAATTATCATTTTGGAGAAGTACTCCGGTATTAGCTAGTTTCCTGAATAATGCACACGTGATAATATACCACTTCGAACTACAAAAACTTCCCTCTCCCTTCAGGATAAATTTCACATATCTATACTGAGTATTTTCATCAGACATACAACTTGAAGATAAAATAACGAGAAAAAAAATCGCTCCATTTCCACGTTCGAGCTATTCCATCGCCGATATTTCGCCTCAGTCCGGGTATCCGAGTTGTGGCATTTTTTTCAAAAACTCGGTCGGCATTCCGTGTCGAGCTCGTATAACGGTACCGAACGACTTTATAATTTTTTATTTCAACACTCGTCGGCTCGGTCGTTTATTACGCGCGGAAATTATTACACGTATAAACAGGCTATTGTTTTAATAGCCTTATTAATTTCGCATACCATTAGCGGGCAACGGTTCGGTATCACGTTTAATTTTCACACCGCCTCGTACAAAGTCGTCCGAAAACGGTGGAATTGAAAAAAAAAAAGAAAGAATTCTTCGCTACTACATCGCACGATCTTCTGGAGCTAGCTAAAGGTGTTTGTTCTTTTAGCCAAACCCGTATACGAAGCAACTGGTATCTAAAGCTACGTCTCATTTATATCTGTCACGATACTCCGCTTATTCGATTAAACCGCCCGGTACGCGGCGAGACGGGAAAAAACCACGTTCGCGGTGTGAACCGCGCGCCTCCTCTAAATATGTTGCTGTTGGTATATTTCACCGACGCGGCTAGAAAAATAATTACCTTCGGTCTCCGAGACTGTGTGTATTTTTCTTCGACGACTCGACGAGAAAGGGAGAGAAAAAAACCTTCGAAAATGCCGAAAAATACACGCTAAGGTGTCGTATAATGAACGCGCGTATAGTTTATAAAACGCGACTCGCTTTTATAAGTACCAAACTATATTTCAAACTTAATGAGTTAATTTACCGTCGTTCGTATTCCGCGCCAACGTTTCCATAACGAATGGTTTATTTCCGTTTCGTATAGGTAAACCTGGCCCATCATCTAATACCGTGTCGTCCCGCCGAATTAACGATACGCGTATAAAACAACGTACAGTCTACACGTACCTGTAAACAAATAAATAAAATTTTTATTAACCACCTGACGCCTGACAAACGAAAATAAAAAGCCAAACACCCTGGTAGGGTGGTCGGTATCATAATTATACGGACAGGGCGTATCGCAACGAAATTACAACAATATAACGGAACCTGCGAATAATCTAAGAACCCAATTCGGTCCCTTTCAGTCGAACCATTTAATAAACGAATTTCCCAAATACCCGGGCCATATTGGCAACGCAGAACCATCAACGCCGCCAACAACCTTCTCGCAGTTCTAGACAACCTCGTCGTCTCTACAGATAATTCTCGAAACGCTCGTGATTAAGGCCTTAATCTCGGCGATATTTTCGTATAAAACGACAAAATTACCTTTATCTTCGATCGACGATGAAATAGTTAATCGCCTCTCGCGTATACAAACGTGTAACCACATTCTTCGGTTCTACGTTCTTATAATTTATTCGTGGGCGCGCTGTCTTTCTATATTTCTCTTCCAACAGTCGCATTGTACGAATAATCGACTCGACCGGTGTACCGAAACGCCAAAAAAATAGCGTACGACTTTATTAAGCGTATAGTTTATCCGCCGGAATTATTTTTACCATACGTGTCGGTGCATTTTTCGCCTCCCTGGGCCCGCTTCTCTAGTCGCTTTTTCGAGCTCGATAGACATACGATATCGTTCAGCCAGCGTGATGTCCTCGTAGTTTTTACGAGCCGAAGGGAGGCGAAACGAGATATAATTCTTCATACGTGCCCGAAAAGGAAACAAGGTTCGGTGAATAGGTATACCTTATACTCATTTTGTCAGCGTATAACCTTGCATTCGCTAGTACATAATGCAGAAAACATGGACGAGCTGGTAATGAATAATTACACCAGAGAAGATAGGAGAAGTTGCATCTCTGGTAGTCACTTTTACGTATTTGACTAGTGGAAAAATTACGTCATAATTCCCGAGTAATTTGTGGACTACGAAAATAAAAACTAGATCTATTACAACTAGTGTGGAATGTAAACATTCGAGATTCCCCCTCCTCCTTCCAAAATTTGATACGCTTCAATAGAAATGTTTTTTTTATTTAAACGTCAGCTAAAAATCTAAATTACACAAATAACAGGATATTCAATAAAATTACCTTAAAAAAAAACAACAGTAATTTTTTTTAATCTGTCAAAAAATGTTTAAAAAAATCAATTGAAAAAATCACCCATCATTACAAAAAACCATTGAACTTAAAATTTCCTCACATTACTTCCTAATCCCCCTCCGAATACTGAAGAATACAGCCAGCCTTCTCCCCCACCCCCTTCCTTCACCTACTTGTCTTTCTTAAGAAAGCAATATCAGAAAACCTAAACCATAATATAACATAGTGGAAGCACATGACGTTACAAAAAAAAAAAAATTAACAAAAAATACTTTTACAAAAATCTCATCAAACAAAAAGTTCACAAAAAGCATTAAAAAAAAACAAATAAACAAACAAAAACCAACTTGATGAGAAAATGCACTAACCAAAAACGTGCACTACAGTGAAAATATTTCTTGGAAAAAATTAACATATGTTTTTGTAGGGGAAAAAAAAGTTTATCTATCAAGATGATCATTCTCGAAAAAAATCGATCACAATCAACATTTACGCACACCTTTTCAAAAATACATAAATCGAAGCATTTATCAAAAAAATGAAAATAAATTTAAAAAAACGGTTTATGAACCTTGAAATTTTTTTTTGAAAAAAAAAAAGAAGCTATCAAGAATTTTTTTTTATCAATTTTACGTACCGTGTACAGCCACAGAAAAAATTTTTCCAATGAATAAATACTTCACAAAAAGTGCTTCTACTAGAAAAAATTCCGTCAGAAAAATGTCCAAAACAACAACAACAACAAATTGCATTTTATTACTTTTTTGAAAATATTGACCAAAAATCACGCACCAAGAGTTTTCCTAAAGAAAAAAATACTTTTTTTCTACACATTTTAAAAAGAAAACAGATACAACAACTGTAGAAAATGTAATAAATTAAAACTTTTTTAATGCTTAAAATTCATTACAGAAATATTTCTGAAAAATTAATTAGAAAAATTAGCCTTATAAAAAAAACGATTAGAATCAATATTTCCTTCAAACATATATTTCTAAAAAAATGAAATAGTAAAATAAATGAATCAAGATATTTCACATTTTTTATTTAAATGCAACAATGTTTGAAAAATGATTTTAAGTCCAAAAAATTTAAGCAAAAACATCTCTTGAAATTAAAAAAGTAATCGTAAAAAATACTTTATCTAAAAAATAAAAAAATAAAAATATTATTATTTTTATTTCCTCAAAAGAATAATAAAAAAAGCACTGACCAATATGAACAATAATGAAATATGTTTCATGAAAAAAAAAAATAATAATAATAATAATTCAATTTTCCTTCAATTTATTGAAAAAAATAATAGCAATCATAACGTCCATTATAATAGGGATACCCTCGATAATACTAATAAAAAAGTCTATAAAATGCTACTTTTCATTTCTTGAGAGAATAAATAATAAAAAATAATTAAATAAAAAAACAAACCAAGACGACTGCAATAGTGGATTTCCGCACAAGTTGAAGTCCACTAAAAAACAGTGACTATATTGAAAAAAAAATGTAGTCATAAAAAATATGCAAATATTTTTCTTCAAAAAAAAAAAAAAAAAAAACAATCATTTCTTCACTAAAGCCTGTTGCAAACGTTTTCTAAAATTAAAACAACATTTTAAAACGTTGTTTTTTCCATTCAAAAATACGCGCGCAAATATTTTCAAAAATAAAGAAAAAATTTACCATAACCTATTTTTGAAATAAGGAAGCAGTTCATCAAGTGTTTCCCAAAAAAATAAAAATTGAACTTTTTTTTGAAAATAGAAATCAACCAAATATTTCATTTATCGAGGAGAAAAAAAAACAATAAAAAAAATCTACAAAAAAGTATTTCTATTCAGCGAAAAAAGTTCACCATTTTTGTCACTATTTTATAAGAAACATTTAATAAAGTTCAACGTCTAGAAAAATTGAAACTGATACAGCACTTCGATGAAGAAAAGATCTTCAACCTTTTTACGCCTTCTCAAAGGTAACGATCTCACCACGAATCTTTGTAATTAATTTATTCACCTTTTAAAACCTAAAAATATAATTTTTCGTCAACTCGAAGCTTTTCACGAACAACTGTAAAGAATTCAGACAGAAGAAAATCTACACCGAGTGGGAATTTATTGAGACGACCTTGAACCTAACGAAACATCCGAATATATCTTTTGGAAATACGTTTGAGTTCTAACGAAAGCGAACAAAAGGTGAAAAAATCTCAAATAGATAGAATAAAAAAGAAAGCCTATTTATAAATCAAAAAGGTAAAGGGAGAAAAAGAGTGAAAGACATCACTTTCGTCTTTGACTACTTCTATAGCTTTCGTCACTATCTCCATGTTAATAAATAAGTATCGCTAGAGTGATAAGAAGAATGAAGGGAGGTGTTTTCTAAAAAAAACCTACTAAATAAGAGAAATACGACGATTTTCAGTTGTTTCACAAAGAACTCGAATGGGTCAAATTTCCCTAAAAAAGTAAGAGAATTTGAGCTTTCCACTGAGCAACGAGTGAGAACGAAGAAAAAAAAGAGAATTTCCAATTTAATTGCAGACGATTTTTTAACGCGATAGAGAAAAATGAAAAATACCGAAATAAAATTCAAGCCGACTCGTCAAATTATCAAATAACGTGAAAGGGTGAAGAGAGAGAAACAAATCTGAAAAAATACTCTCACATCGATAGAATTTTATTTATTCTCTCCTTCGTATACGATTTTTCACACACCGAGGAAAAAACTAGGTAACCTCGTCCATTTCTTTCTTATCGTCCTGCGACCTCGCTTCGAATTCCAATACGTCTTTCGAACGTTTGGTGAAGAAAAAAAAGAGGATAAAATATCCTTCATCGATATTACTCATTCTCTTCTATCTGCTATCTCAATTTCTCATCCGTCGCTACAACGTACATATCAACCTAAATCCCATATAGCAAACTTAACCCTGACGCTTACCTCCATTCAAATCCCCAAAAAATCCGATACCTTTCATTCTTCATACTCGTTGACACATCATCCAATAACCCGCAGTACGAGTAAAAAACTTCAACGTTATCGCCGAATTCCCCAATGGGAATAGAAAAAAAAAACCGTATGTAGTACGCCGCTTTATCAAACCGTCACCGCGAGAATAGTCGTCTTGGAGTTTATTTTTCTCCTACGCAACGCTGTATTATGGTCGCGATAGCGGCGAAAAACCGATCAAATAAATCTGGCACTTTACCCTTGTCATGTACTCGCCCGTTATGTCCGCGTCACCCCACCGTAAGGCTTTATTTATAGAGCGACGAAACGTATACCCGTTATAATGAATTATATTAATTTCGCATTTGTACTTAATAAATTATTATACCGAGGAGCTATATGAAAACATAACGCCTATATCTTTGCTGCGGTATACGACACCGGTGTACGGTGTACACCTTCTTAAGCGAATGAAAAATTAACCTACGAGGAGTAAATAAAATACCGCCAGGTCGTTATTTTTATTTCTGTATCGGTCGCGATAATTTATATTCGTACGAGCTCTCATCACGTACGAAGTTCGAAATATGGATAAAAACATGGTAAGCAGAACTGTCGCATTATTAGAGCTGGATTTATAATAAGGGCACATGCAGACTTGTACATTATGCTATTGATGTCCACACACAACATCCAAGGCTACAAAGCTCTACTTTTACATTGAAGGAATCTGAGTATTTTGAGGCTTCTGAGACTTTTCTCAAATTTTGGTTTGTTTGCCACTATGGGTCCATATGATGTTTCCAAACAGATCTTACATACAAAATTTGAACTTTCCAGCAATATTCAACGAGGAGATATTAAACAATCGCTTTCCCCCTCCAAAAATTTTTTTTCGCTTCGACTTCCAACGATTCATTTAAGAACTATGCAATTTGAATATTTTGGTAATTTAGGTTCGCTATAATCGTATGACCTCATAATTGAAAATTTTCCAACTTTCGTTCACCTCGATTTAATTTTGAAGACGATAAACCGGCCCCCCTCCCCTCACACCCCCTTCACATCATGTCTGAAAGTGAATTTAGAATTCGCACATATTAACCTCAGTAATTACACGAGCTCATACTGACCTAATTTGAGCTACTTAGAGTTCATCAAGCCTTCCTGGAATTTTGATCATTCACCATTTTTGTATGAAGGTCATCTAAAATTCAAGCCCTCATGCTGTATCAAATTCGAGCTTTTCAGGTTGTTAATATGATGAGGAAATACTGTTGATTCAAAAAATTTCATTAAGGCTCGCGTTATCATAGGAATACACAAGCGAGAATTTTTTACCTTTTATGTACCCCTTTCTCCACCTCCTGCATTTTGAGGATAAACACCCCCCCTTACCCTCCAATATACGTTCAAAAATTACTTTGGGATACAGTATACTTCATATCTCCGCTACTCAAATTAGTTTATATTTATCAAATTTGAGCAATCTGAGGTTCCTCGAGCCTTTCCTAAAATTTTGGTCATCCGCCATTTAGGATCGATTTCGATGATACCAACTTACCGTACATACAAAGCTTGAGCAGTCCAAGTTTTTACATAGGTTGGGTGAGGAGATACGGGAGATTCTGTAGTCCTTATTTCTTCTTTTTGATCGAGGATTACATATAAAAATTATTTAATATGTTCGAAAAATAAAAGGTTTTATTCAATTCTCTAATTCAACTTATTACATTCTATTTTCGCTATAACAGTACCTTATGTATATAAAAGTAAAAACAGTCTTCTCATACAAATTTTCATAACTCTATCACAAGTCTAAACAGAGCTGAGCGAAAGTTCGCAATAAACATACAGAAAAAGTAACCAAAGTAAAAAATAAAATAATATACTAGTAAAAACCGTAATTATGGGAAAATACCGTCACAATTCGAGAATTTCATGACTCAAAACTTCCTCAAAAAGCAATATTTTGCTTTAATTTTCTTCCGCATTCATTTGGATCAGGAGGTATTATTCTACTCTATTGTATGGTACCATAAATAAAAATTTCAAAGGTTCGGTGGTCCTTATCATCTCTCTCAAAATTTTAGTGAATTTCAGTTTTAAGTCCAACCGAAAATCTTAAAATAGTAATTCCATATATTCATTTGAATAACTTTCAGGGAAATTTTTAGCGATTTTCATGCACACTCGTTTACGCTACAAAATGAGGGGAAGAGAGGAATCTACCGTAGATTAGAGTGGTTTTTTCATCCATTTTTTTTCCTAATGATACGCTGATCAAAAAAAAAATCTATTTATACATACAATATGAGCGTAATCGATGTGCACTAACCCATTCCTGAGGGGAAAGGAAGAGTTCTCTCATTTTTCAAGAAATGTTAAAAAACTTCACTTGTTGCGTGGTAACGTGCACTAGGGGAGGGATAAAGTTTTTTTTTTTTTTTTTTTTTTTTTTTTTTTTTTTTTTAATCAAAAATTGATCACGGTAAGGTGGCAAAGCTTGTCAAAGAACGCAACAGTATGCTCAAAAAATTTTAGCCCTGCAAGTCAATATCTATATCTTCGCATTTGGGTACAAAATTTGAATATTTTTAAGAATTTAAAAAAAAAATCAAGTTCACTAATCTCATTTTTAGAAGTTACAAAAATTTTTGGATCGTGCTATTTGCTTCAAATTTTACGATTTTTTTATTAACTTTTTAACATTAAAACTAAATTTGGAATAATAGGAGAAATTTTCTATCTCAATGGCTCCCAAAATACATTATGGCTATCGCATGTGTAAGTAGTAAATTAAGTATACAAAATACGATCGCCATGCAATATATTTTTGGAACCACTAACCACACTAAGCAAGAAAATTCTCTTTATTGTTTCAAATCCAGCTTTGTTATAATGATAAAGTAATGTACTTTGTTACAGATTACACATAAATAACTAAATTAAAAAATACTTTTGAACCTTTGAAAATTGAAAAAAATTATATCATAATAAGGGAAGGGAAGGGAGGGGGAGGAGAGGAATTGAGGTTCGAGGACGCAAAAAAATTTGTTTATAGAAATACTGAATACTCATATGCAAAAATGCTTACTCAGCAGCAGAAAACATGATAGTCACTCTGCTCCAAAATCCTGTGTTTCAGGCGCCCCACCACCTCACCTAATAGTTAGGTGTAAAGTATTCCTTCGCAATTGGCTAAATTAGCGGAGAAAGCGGCACTCCGATGAATTATCGAAGTTCCACATCGAAGAATCAAATCCAAGCACTTCGTTCACCCCTCCTTTGCAAATCAGGTGAACTATAATAGCTATGGTTTACATAACAAACTCATTTAAAACCTAATGAGGACATCTTCTATACCTATACTCGAGTTATTCAACGCCCCAATCACTTCGGTGGTCTCATCGGAACCGACTGATACTCTGGTACTTCCGTCCGAGGGGCCATCGAACGATGGAATTTCACACCTACGTATACGCTGGAAGAAACCCCTAAACACTGCGGCTTACTTAATTCGATACTTTTTAATATGGTCGAACTATAGGTATGAAATCTAAATGGATCATCTGGCCTAACCGTGGATGTCGGTTCTCTCGTAAAACACGCTCCGCGCCTCCGACACCTGTGTACTTTTATTACGATTCATCGCGAGCATCGCGTCTAAAAACGGAATTTACGATTGGTCGGTAATAAAAGTCGGCCGGATGATCGAGGAAAGGAGAAAAACACGCGCTTTACGACTGCCGAGTCACGCGGTTGGTCGGACTGGCATAGTAACAGTACATAACGGCGAAAAAGGCGCTTTTAAAACGCGTTTACGGCGAATCATTCGATTCGGTAATACAACGTCGAAATTTTGCTGGAACAAGAGGAACGGGTGAGGGGAACCTACAGCATTAATTACTCCGGTGAAAAGGTGAAAGACGTCGCGGCGCGACCGTTTAAACTTGACCGCTGTACAAATCTTACATGGCGCAGGTTGACGAACGCCGACGACGTCGCGGTGGGTGTGCGGTGGCGGCGTTCGTTTTATATTTTATGCGCGAGTAGGTACGTCCGAAAACTCGTTATTTGTTCGCCGGCGGGTATTTGCGTTCGTGAAATAAAGATGGAAAAAATATACGCGAGAATTTATTAATAGGTAATCGAGACGTCACAGCGTAGCGCACCGTCTGCGGACCCTTTTTTCCGACCACTTCGCCGCAACGGCGCGTCGTAAACGAGCATTTTCGCGCACAGCGCCGTACCAGCGTAATAGTACGGTCGTTACTTTTATATAGCTTCGAACAAGCTATTACGTGTAAGTATAAGCAAATGCGCTCGACCCGCAGCGTAAAGGCGGCGGCGGCCATTATAAAAGGTCGAAAGTTTTTCGCAGATTTCAAGATTTTTCATCTCTCGTCGTCCGACGTATTCGAAACGATATTTCACGCGCGTTCGAAATTCGCTACCTCCGCGCCGTACTCCACCTCGGTGCGGTATACGTTTACAAAATGCTACCCTTAAATAAATGACCGTTTTAATTCGACGACATTAGAAAAGCATAGCGAAGAAGTGGTACCGCGTAATAACCTTTCATTTATTACGAACACCAAACCTCTAAGTGGAAAATTCTGCCCTATACGCGCCACCGACTAAATACAAAAGCTAAAGCTACACGCGGCTTTCGCCTACCGCTTCGCGTCTTGCGAAGCCGATGGTTCGCGTTTAAGTAGACGAAATCTCGTCTTCGCCACCGCGTCGTAATCCCTCCTCCGCGAATTCTTCGTTTTCGATAATTAAAAATCTACTCGGTCGAGCGGATATATTTTTCGCCCGAAGGCGTTCGCCGAGCCGCTTATCGTCGAATACCGTTCAGATACGAAGATGCTTCGTTCGCGCCGGATACCGATGTTTCGTACGAATTCCTATTTCGCCCCCGACAATGGCTATTCGAGTAATCTAATGAATTCGACCGAGGTTCCTTCGCAGCAACCACCGATCGTGTACATAGTTTCGATGACCTCTGCATCGTGAAAAAAAAAAGTGGGCAAAATTTTTCACGAATATAGAGAGCTTCCAATGAAGTGTACTCAATTTTGACCATATCGAAGGTACGATTCGTTCGCGAACGACTTTGGAATTCCTTCAGCATTTGAATTAGAATTAAAAAATATCACGTGTAACGAGTCGTTCACAAATGATTCATAAGTTGATAAACGATTCATGTGAATCATTCGCGAACGTCTGTGAGAATTACCATTGTTCTGTATTACAATCGTAAATTTTAAGCATTTCTGAAACAAGTTGGTGTAACTGATTTCTAAATTTCCTAAATTATTTATATCGAATCGTTCGCGAACGACTTTTTAGATTTTACCTTTGCAAACGAATCACTGAGATTTTGATCATGAGATTTCGATCATTTTCAAAACAAATCGTTCGAGAATGGTTTCCAAAATTCCAACTGATTCGTATGAATCATTCGCGAACAATTCTGAAAACTATCGTTCTATATTAGAAGAATCGTTGGTTTTAAACACTTCTGAAACGAGTCTTTCGTGAGTGATTTTTCAAATTTCCAAGTCTTTCACGATGATGTCGCAAACAATTGAAAAATTTTTTTTACACCGCATAACAACGAATCACTGATTCAAGGCATTTTCAGAATAAATCATCTGCGACTGGATTTCCAAATTTTCAACCGATTCGCATAAATCATACACCAATGACTTTAAAAATCACAGTTCTATTTTGGAATTCTCGACTCTAAATCATTTTCAAAACGAATTGTTCGCGACCTGAATTGTGAATCACTTTGAAATAATTCATTTGCGATTCACAAGCTCTTTTTAATATCACACATGATACACGAATTTCAACTATTTCAAAGACGAATCTTTTGCGAACGACTTGAAATTATGCATCAAAATTTCCACTCATCAATGAAATTTAAATATTACTATAGCATCGTTCCAGACTGTTTTTCGAGTTTTCAATGATTTAAGAGTATTCGTTCGCGAACGAATTACAATACTATCGTTCTACACTTGAAGCGGAGTTTTAAATATAATCAAACCAAGTAATTGGGTTCTGAAGCGATTTACGACGAATTCTTTGCACACTAAACCTTAGCCTCCATATATACTCGACTTTACCAGTCCCCCCCCCCCCCAAATCGTTGGCGAATGATTTGTAATTAAAATTTTCATCAAGTTTGGGAAGAATCATTAGTGATGAATTTTTGATTTCTAGAGATATTAATAATGATTCATTCGCGAACTAAAGGCTGCTTTCAGTATACCATCTGTTTCTACTGTATTTCGAAGATAAACTGTTCCCATTTCATTTGTAAAATAACCGTCTCATTCTCGGTTCCTTTTATTTATCATAATTATAATAAGAAATTAATCGTTCATGAATTACACCATCAGTTCTACCAATCAAGTATCGAAAATTCGATTCAATTATAGTGATGGTTCATATGTGATTCGAATGTAAATCTTCAATCTCTTTTAAATGAATCGTTCGCGAACGATTTCCATGATTTTCAATTTTTAATCTTTTTTTCACCATTTGAGTATCCGTCAAACATATTTTAGCACTAAAGAATTTATTTTCAAAAACAGGAACGATATCGTTCGCGAACGATTCCAAGGTGTTTCGAATATTAATTTTTTAAATTTTGAAAATGAATCATGTTTGCAAAATACCAATCAACTATTGTTGGAAAATTCAATAATTTGAATAATTTCAAGACAACTCGTTCGCGAACGATTTTTATTTTCAAGACTCAAGTATTCAAAATATGCGTTAGATAAAACACGTTTTTTTTTTTTTTTTTTTTTTTTTCAATAAAAGAATAAAAAACATAATTACTCTTCATCTAATAACGATTTCCAAAATGGGGAAAAAATGGAATCCCTTCGAAATTCAAACTATGCAATAAAAGAATCGATTTACTTCGAAATAACTATCGAAGTACGAGCACAACAAAATGTTCTAAATAAAAAAAGGATATATCAATTGAATTCTTATAATGAGAATTGGAGTGTGTTTCAACGACCCCCTCCTTCCTCCATAGGCCATTTGCCATATTTCTTCTTCATTTCCTCAATTTTCAAATGCCCTGTATTCAAATTACACCGAAAACAATGTGCCTCGGTTCCGCTTCCCAATTAAAGTACCGAATCGATAATCTCATCTTCGCATGGAAAATTCGACATGAAAATGAGAAAGAGTCCTACATTCACAGACTTCCTGAACGGCTGATAAAATAAGACGATCGTTTACAGACCGCAACGTCCACCAAAAGGTGACCAATTCATCGGATTCTCGTGGTTAACCGGGTCTGCGACGATGACGGCGTTCGAATGACGATTAAAAGAGAAGAATAGGAAAAAAAACCCGCCGCGTCCAGACCGGTACAATGACAACGGCGTAGATTTTAATTTGCATTATATTCGAAATACTAATAGCATACGGCATGCTAACGGTCATCGTCGTCGGTCGGGTGGCGAAGAATAGATGAAAGCAACAGCACCCGAGAGACGGTCATTCCGCAATTTACCTCATTTAACTGCTGAGACGGTACGTTTGAAAAGCGGATATAATCGAGCTTCACTGTGTATACCTGTGCGTCGAGAATAAGCGGTAAAAATTTCCCCGAGTCTTTTAACGTTACAAGACAAAAGTAGTCGTACAACACGTTGACAAGGCTTCGCAACGTAAAAGACGACCGAGGCAGGCGCATTTTATACACGTTGCAAAAAGCTCACCGCTGATCGTTTATCACATTTGATTGGTAAGGCAAAGAAACCACGCGAAGCGAGCATCTCCGAGTATCGAGTAAAACCAAAGTGTACTCTACGCCGAATCGAGCCCTTACGTTGAATTTCGGCTCGATCAAAGGTACTCTCAAAAGAGCTCAGGGGTTTCGGGTGTTTCGCTAATTACCTACCGGAGACCTCGTCGCCCATCCAACGCATCCGATGTCCGCTTATTCGGCGTACACCGCCGCGATGCGTATTACCTGTCGCGTTGCATCGGCGCGACCGAGAAAATAACATGTCAATAGTAGCGGCGTATATCTGTTAAAAACGCGCCATTGTTGTGTCCGTTAAGCGCAACTTTCTTGTCTCGGACAGCCGAGACTATATCATTTGACTACCGCAATTTATTTCGAGTAACATGCAATCGTACATTTAGATGAGATGCAGATCGACCGCAACTCGCGGTATACAATGCCTCGTCGCAGCACCCGCTTCGGTATCATCTCCGAGCGCGGGGCCATTTACCTATGCGGCCCGGTAAAAATGTAAATCAACCGGAGAGCCCGTCGCACCGCCGCTTTCCTTCGACAGACTCTATTTTTCTTCATAATACGCTTTTCGGGAAACTAAGGCGCGCGTTAATTTAAGCCACAGTACAGAGGAACCCGACCGCGACAGTCCGGTGATAAACGATCGTTCGGTGTCGATAATCTCCGCTAATTAGGAGTCGATCCAGTTCGCCGTTCGGGATTATAACTGTGTAACGTTGACGCGTCACGCGGTGTTTCGTTATATCGGACAACTTTTTTCTTTTTATTTCAATTTTACTTTTCAGCGTGTTTCGTACAGCATATATATGTATCGCAGATACGCGTATATGTTCAAATTATCATAATTTATTCACATTTATGCAGGTATGTTTGGCTTAAGGGTCGTATTAGAGGCGATGCGAAAATATAACTCTAGTGGGTATAGCGCGACTCGACTTTTTTCCCTTTCTATCGTCGTCCTTTTCTTTCGTGTTGGTTCGTCATTGCGTTCGAATTGAAATTGTTGCCGAGCTTCGAGCGATTACTCGCCAACTATGTGGTCAGTTAATCGAGATGTTAATGAGGAGGACATAGCCAAGCAAATTGAAATTAGAACCTTTATTAACGTAGAGTCGTTTTACATAATAAGCAACTAATGTCTATTTCTTTCTTTTTTTTTTAAATAAATTAAATTACATTTATTTTTGAATGAAAATTACTTCTTGCAAAATCGACTGCCAAACGTTGAATGTAATCCCATTATCCAATTTTTGGAAATATCAGTAATTGGATTTCAAAAGAAATCGATAATCGAATTTGGAGGAAATCTTACTATCGAACTTTTAAAAGATCGACTATCAAATTAAAAGAAAATTATATCAAAACTCAAGGAAAATTTATGGATAACATTTAAGTGAAATCAATAATCTATATATTTTAGAACACGGGGGGAGGGGGGAATTGACGATTTACTGTTAAATTTTGTGAGATTTCTATCATTGTGCTCCAGGAAAATGACACTATCAATGGAGTTTTCAAAGGAAATTAACGATTACTAAATATAAAAATATTTCGAAAAATATATTTATTAAATTTTTAGAAGAAGAAAGTGAGTACATACCAAAAATTCAAAAAAAAAACGATCATTGAATATTTAAGAACGCGATAATCGATATTTCGTTGAAATCGAATATCGAATTTCTAAAGTGAAAAATCATGTCGAAATTCAAGAAAAATGGATAACTGAATTTTTTTCAAAGCAATGATCGATATGTGATTGAAATCAATTATCAAAAAATACATAATCGATTACTTAAAGAAATCGATTATCGAGTGTATAATCAGTAGGTCATCAATTTTTAAATTAAAAGAAAAACCCATCGTTGAATTTGGAGAGGAATTTTCAGCGAAATCTATCATCGAACATCAAGTAAAATAGCCTATCGAGATTCGATAGAAAATTACCATCAAATAATTGAGAAAAACTGAACATGAAACACTTGGAAAAATGTGTTGACTATCAATAGGTGAACTCGACCAGAGACTTAAAAAATTTATAATGGAGCTGAGAAAAATCCACAATCGATTATTGAAAAGAATAGATCATTATACATTACAAAGGAAAACAATACATCGAAAAATTTAGGAGAAATTGATCAAGAAGCAAAGATTGATGTTAAATTGGAGTTGATTATTGAAAAAAATCGATTAAATAAAAAAAAAAAAAAAAATACATCGAAATTGAAGAAAAAACAATTATTAACCGTGAAGAAAAATCAATAATCGATTTTTAAATTCGAAGAAACAGAAATTTGACAGGTATCGATTATCGACTTAAAAATCGATTATCGTATTTTAACAAAAAATGAATATGTCAAGTAAAAGAAAATCGATTGTTAATTTTGAAGTAAAATCAATAATCGATTTTTTAGATTTTAAGAGAAATCGATTATAAAAGTTTGAGAGATATCGACTATCGATTTTTGGAAGAAAACGATTATCGATTTCATGAAGAATTAACTATCAAAAGTTGAAAGAAAGTTACTATTGAACATTAATTAAAATTTGTTATCCATCACTAAGTGAAATCGTAATCAAATTTTTACAAAACGATAATCACACGTTATGAAAAATCGATTAATACATATCGATCTAAGCAAAATTTTTCATGGAATTTATGGAAAAAATTCTACTACAGAACTTAGAATAAAATTAATAATCAATCATCGAATTTTAGAAGAAATTAATAATAAAAACCTGTCAAATCTTGAAAGAAAAAAACTGGTCATTTTGAAAGTAAATCAATTAAAAAAATTAATGGAAGGAATTTCTTGTAAAAAAAAAAAAATTGAAAAAATTGCCGTCAAATTTCCAAGATTCACAATGAATCAAATACATCTATACATGTCGTAATGGACATTGGCCAATCACCTAAAAGAAGTATGCATTATGAGGCCATGATTTCTATCCACAGCACCTCCTTTCCAAATAAGGCTGACTATAATAGCTTTAAAAAATCATCTAAAAAGCTTCGAAGACAATCAATAATAAATCATTTTATTCGAGCGTAAAATTCACTACGCATAGCGTTGTTTCGGTAAATGGATATCTTATGTTGTTTAAATTACAGATCGGTGATAAAACGTTTACGAAATAGCCTGTGACATTTCGGTTCGATTATTTTATTCGTTAATTGTTTCTTTATACCTATACGGAGGAGTAGAGTGAAAAAAAAAAGGTAAACGAGATCTTCGGCTAGCCGGAGGCGGGAAGGGGGTATACGGTGATACCATTTTTATCGTTTTTCGTGATACAGGTTTTTCGTATATGTGTATGTACGACGAAGATAATCAATAAACGAAGTCGAATGGAAATGTTGAAATATTTGTGGCCGAAGACGTTGTAGTCGCGATCTCGTAGCTAATTAACGACGGTGTGGGAATAATTCTGGATTACGAGTCGAGTTTGTTTTTTCTAAATTTGGTAGTGAAGAATGAACGACTACAGGCACGATGTTAGGTTGTAAGGCGACCATAGTGAAATTATATTATGCGTATAGATATGTTACGTGCATAGAAGAGGTGGTCGCACATACGACATACCGTACGGGTCCATTGATATTTGTAACTTGTATGCTTATATTAGACGGTTGTACATTTTTTATTTCGGTCCTTCGGAAAATACTAGGCGAGAAGACCTCACACGCTGGAAGCGTCTCCTATGTACCTGTCATCGAGTCTCGTGGATTAGAAACGTTGAACCTTTTTTTCTTCTTCTTTTCACGTATTTTAATTGTATCGCGGAGTTCGATTTAAACGTGTAAATTTTTTTCGCCCCGCCACCAATCATCGGATGGCAGCAACGATCCAAGGTCGAAGAAGAAGCGAGTTCGTGAACTTGACCGATTGGTGGACCTGGACACGGTTAAGAAATTTTTGTTTTTTGGTCTACGCTGATACGCGTGTAATGCGGCGTGAACGCGTTTCTCAAACTGAGTAGTACCCATCGGTTGCCATCAGATCTTTATTGAGTCGTACACCGGGCACGATGGGCGACTAGAATGCGGTTTCGTTCGATACGTTGGCTACTACGAGTTGGAAATAATATATGACCTATCGATATCGGTTGACGATTTATGCCACATGCTAATAGGATGTCGTTGATTATCGGCTACCGGTGCATTCGAAATGATACGTTTGTCGGTGTCCGTGGCGTAAGCGGTGTCCGTGATGGAGATTTAGATGAGATTTTTTCGTTAGAGATTTACGAGCCGGGCAAATAATGAATGCGATAGGTTTAGATTTGAAGAATGAAGATTTCAGAACAAAAGAATGTTTCTTCTTCCATGACCGAAAAATCGATTTAATCAGATGTAAACCGATTTTTTAAACTCTATGTGCATCTTTTTCAATGGTGTTATTCGAAATTAATGACTCGAAACTCGATTATCTACTCTCAAATAAAGTAATATTCATTTCCTTCTACATTTATAGCATATTTCTTGCTCTTATGTTGTTTAGTTTGCAAAAAACAGTGGACACTCTATATTTCACGAAGGCTTGATGAGCTTGAAATAGCTCAAATTTGGTTCATATGAAGTTGTATGATTACTTATGTTGAAAAAAAAAAAAAAAAAAAAAATGTGAATCCCAATACTAGTTTTAGAGGTATTGAGGTCGAAGAAAGGGGAGGATATTGTGACCAAAATTAATTCGAGGTTAATAGTCGATTTATTCGATGTTCAACTATTGATTTTTTTGCATTTTCATTTTATTACTTCTTCCTAACATTCAATACTTCATCTTTTGATTCGAAAATCGATTTTCTGAATTCGATTATCAATTCTTTGCTTCGACTATCGATTTTCTGATTTGATTATCGATATTCTAACATGATTATCGATTTTCTGATACTATTGCCAATTTTCTTATTCGATTATCGATTTTCTGATTTGAATATCGATTTTCTAAAATGATTGTCGATTTTCTAAATTCGATTATCAATTTTCTGATACTACTGACAATTTTCTGATTTGATTATCGATTTTCTGATTTGAATATCGATTTTCCGATTCGATTATCGATTTTCTGATTTGATTACTGATTTTATGAATTTGATTATCGATTTTCTAAATTTGATTACCAATTTTCTGACTTGAATATCGATTTTTTGATTTGGTTTCATATAGTGAATTAAGCTCACAAAATTATAAATATGTTCAAATTTCAACTATCTTGGCGAGTTTGTTTAGAGAGGAACTGCAAAGATAAATGGTTTTTAGAAAGGAAGTCATCTAAGAAAATTTTATGAATCGTCCATATCCTCTCACCAAATGTACTTAGAAAGCTGAAACTCTGTATGTGGTGTTACAGTGAGGCTATAATTTGAATCAAAATGTGTCCAAAATGGTGAATTGACAAAACTTGAAAAAGGTTTAAGGGCCCTTAAAAAACTAAAATTTGAAAAATCAACTTTTTCGTGATTATGGAAGGGATAGGTAGGGGTTTTTATACTCAGTACTGGGTAGTAAATTAACAACATTATCTCAAGTCTTCGCATGCTCCCATTAAAAACTCAACTTCAGCAACGCAGCGCGGTTGCTTACATTTTTTCCTTCGCTGACGTCTCTTCTTCACTTAACTTGCACGGTTAGGATATGTATTATGTTTGAAATTCGTACAAAAACAATGCCAACGTAATATTCGTCGTTACGCACGATAATTAAGCCAGTTCTACAAATCGTCAGCGAGCATCTTATGAATGGTACGACGATCCACATTCCGTCATCACGTACCCACTGCTCATTCACATGGCTCTTTAATGAGCGACGAAATTCGCGTCCGAATTGGTTCGCTCGTTCGGCATTCCTGATGCGGAAAAATTTGTCCACAATGTACCATCTGCGGCTCGGGTCACCGCATTAATGAAGACATAACCAATTACACGGATTTCCATTATCTGCAGCCGTGTATCTTTAATCACGCGGCCACGGGAACGGCAATGGGAATACCGAGCAACAACAATAACAACACAACCAAACGTAATTATCGACCGTGTACATAAATCGCCACATCAGATAATACTCGAGCCCTTCCTAACGTGGATACCGCGTCGTTAATCTTCATTCGATGTCTTCACTTTTATGCGGAGAAACGGGTTGGAAAATTTACGTGCATGGAAGTAGCGACGGTCACGATTCCGCCTTCAAAGCTTTCCCACTCGCAACCTTCCGAATTTGCCTCATACACCTGTTCCGCAGGGGCCTCAGTGATTCCTCATATCGCGCCCGTAGCCACAGGCCGCATATCTATACATCGTGGTGGAGATTTATTAACCTTACGGTGGCCCTATCGTATCAAAACTCCAACTCGTAATTCCGAGTAGAATATCGCGCGCCGAGCGCGCCTTTTACTCGTGTACCTTGACAAATGGCGCATGACCTGAGGGCCAAACGGTCCACCGTGCTTCGGACAATGTAAATCTTTTAACCTGTATTGTAGCGTACACGGAGGCGGCGTACAGATCGATTTCATTCTGGCATCTTGCGCGTTGTTGGTATTGTTTTGTTTTTCGAAACGTCGTCGTCGTCGTTGTTTATTCTATGTATGGATCTTTTCATACGCCAGTATGAGCGCGCGTTCTCAATTTTTTTTTTCGGGTATTGTTGATGTTTGGATTTTAATTAAAATTTTTTTCATAAATGATGCCTCACTATAGCTGAACACATGAGTCATGTTATACCTATAACGTAACGTAATTCTGCATAAGATTATTTTTCATCGCCGATGACATCGGTATTGGTATCGTGAAACGCATCCGTACCCCGTAGACTTCCTTCCAACGTATAAACCATCTCGCGTACATTCCTACATCGCTATCGCGTGATGTAAACAAACGTTTCTAGTGTTATACTTTTATCCGCCTAGACAACGTTGCTTTCTCCTTATTTACACATGTGCTCTTATACTTACCATACGTTTGTATGTAGATACACTATAGGAACTTGTACTATGATAAATATGTACCATATCTACATATAGGTTCACTTATGCATAAAAATGCGGTAAAATCATTTTCTTTTTTCTCCTTTCCAAGACCAATTTATAACTTCTCTCATTCAGTACATCACGTTGCTTCCGCATACACAGGGAAAGGAGAAGTTGATAAAAAGCTACTAGTTTTCAATGAAAAAGTATCTAACGAAGAATGTACATTCATTAGATTTTACCACCTCAAAACTTCCAAAAAAAATCAACGATTGATTCTTAAAAGTAAAAAGTTGCCAAATTCAGAATGAAAAATGTCAAATTAGAAAAACTGATCACAAAAAATTATGAAAAATTCATTATCGAATATATGTATTGAAAAAAAAAAAACCCGAAACAAATTACAAACATTGAATTTTGAAGAAATGTGAAAGAGCTGCGAACAAACATTTTGAAAAAATCAATTACTGAATTTTTAAATAAAAAAAGAATGAATTGAAAAAATGATTTCTAAATTTTAAGAAAACATATTTTAAGAATTTTATGATCGAATTTTGAGAAAAACTACAATAAAAAAAAAACAGGCGAAATTTACAAAAAAAAAAAAAAATGTATACATAATATGTGCCTACAAAAAAAAAATCGAGTACTAAAGCCAACATAAAAAAATATGTAATTCTGAAATTGATTATCAAAGTTTCAAAGCATCGATCATCGATTATTGCAACAAATATCGAATTCTTGAATTATGAAATGATGCACAATCGAATCATTGAACAAAAAAAAAAAAAAAAAAAAAACACTCATCAAAAAATCAACCAACGAATTCTGAAAGAATCTATTGGAAAATTCAAAAGATGAAGAAAATCGACAAGAAAAAAATCAATAATAATGGTTTGAAAAAACCTTGAATAAGTAAAAAATTTGAACTAAAATCCCCCTCGCCTCCACCAAAAAAATTGATGATAAAGTTTGAAAGAATCGATTATATGACTGAAAACTCATAAAAAATGGATCATCAAACTTCGAAAAGATCGATTATCGCAATGACTATCGAATCACTGGCTTACGAAACGATCATCATTATTGAATTGAAAAATCGATTGTTGAAATTACTAAAAAAATTCTCATAAAAAATCGATCAACAAATTTTGAGAAACACTATTATTTTATAAATTTTAGAACGAAAGAACTGACTGTTGCATTTTGAAAAAATGAATAGTATTACTATTTAAGAAAAAATCTATACTTAAACTTTCACAATATCGACTATCACAATAAAAATCGAATCACTGAATTATGAAATAATTAATTATCTAACTGAAAAACTGGATCATCAAATTTTGAAAAAATTATATCATTAAATGAATAAAAGAAAATAAGCTAATTTAAAAAAAATATCGACAACATCAAATGAAAATCCAAGTAAAATGTACGAAAAATCGATGGAGTTAACGAATTCTGAATCAATCAATTATCAAATCAGGAAATCGATAATCGAATTAAAAATCGATTATTGAATCGAAAAATCGAGTATCGAATTTGAAGAAAAAATACTGAGAGACCAAAAAAATACAAAATGAGAAGCATAAAAAATCGATAGTCGATCATCGAATAAATCGACTATCGCATTTGTGAAATCGATACCTTAAATTTTTTGGGAAGAAATGAAAGAAATGTTAGGTGCAATGAATTAAAAAATAGATTATCGAATATTGCATTAAAAAATCAAATTTTCAAGTTCTGAACTTATTCATTATCGAACTAAAAAAAATTTATTGAACTGAATAAATTGCTTGAAAGAAAAATTGTCGAATTATCCTAAAAATTCATCATTAAATTGTAAAAATAACTGATCACTGAAGTGAAAAAACTGATCATCCAATTTCAGAAAAACTTAGTTTTGAAATTTACAAAAAAATATCATTAAGAGCTGAAAATTCGATTGATAAATTTTGATGAAAATATAATAAATTAAGTACGAATAAAAAAAAAAAAAAAAAAAAAAAACGATAAATTTTGAAAAAACCATGAACTTTTAATCATTTTTTTGGTTTATCCGATTTGAAACCTTAAAATATGAGAATCTGACGATATTTAGTTCATCTTTTGATCCTCACAGACTCCATACATTATTACCTATCACCACCATATTCTTGGTTATCAATTCTAAACTTCTGATTTCCGCCTTATTTTACTTATTTCATTGACAGAGCTCAGAATCGACGAAACTTGTACGCGATTTCGACACTAAAAAAAAGGCAGGTGTACCAAAGCCTAAAAAAAAATCGTCGATCTGGAAATCGAAGGTAGCCACTTAATAAGTACGCTTACAGGGCGCACCGTGCCGACGATCATTCGAGCGGAAAAGTTAAAATACGAGCAACAAGGTGGGAAAGTACTCGAAGGTGGTAATTTCGGTATACGTTTCGTCTGTAATGAGGAGTTGCGGTAGAATTTAATGCGCGAATATATTAGCCGTATCGCGAGTCCGAGGTGATGAAACGGAAGCACCGTGTACACGTTAAATGCACGTAGCGCCCCGAAGGCGTATTTTTTTCGGCGATGAGAAACGTTATCGAAGACCGGTGCGAATATATGGCGCCCGTGTCACGAACGTCCACACATCTGCCAGCACCCGGAGTACCGGTGACCGAAATTTAATTAAATCGCCAACAGAGTGGTTTACGTAATACGCGTATCGGATGCGGCCAAACGTATCTCTATGAGTATGCGATCCGGCGTGAGAGAATTTCGCCATGGTTCGCATGTTCGAAATTCTTACACGTTTAGAAACCCCCTTCCCACGTCTTCACCGATGATCGCACGATTCTACAATGTACCATCGAGTACGCCGGCATGAAAAGTAAAAGCGAAGTAACGGCAAAAGTCGCACACGCGTGTATCTACCGCACTAGAGTTTTTCTCATTGTCAGATTTCGTCCCAGCCGGACGAATAATTGAATTAAATTTCTCGCGCCGCCTAACACTAACTCGCCACGATGATGACATTCGTATAGTCGTAATTAAAACGGAATAAAAGAAACCCTCATTACACACACGAAATTACGACCAAACAAAACACAGCGTATACGTCAGTGGAAAGGTAAAATAAAAAGCACTATAATTAAACGTATATCCATTATGCGTACATATCCTAACGTGAACTTTAGTACCTTCGGTTAATTTCGCCCGAATGACCGCCAAATATACGTATAAGGTTCTGTACTATAATCCGAATATAAAAGAGAATACTCTCCTCTTTTCCTTTTCCGCGCGCCACCACATGTACCGAACGTAGCGGATGTTAAATAATAAAGTAGCGTGTAATAAGCGGTTACTCATTAGCGTAATATTAAAAATACAAATATTAACACGGTCTCGAAATTCGTCCGGTAATTGATAAGTATAGGGTGCGCGACGGAATATGTTTTTAACAGCGTTTTAAGAAGCAGCCGAGCATTTTAATGGCGTTTAACGCAAGACTGGCGGAGGTAGAATGCATTTAGCGACGTTCCAAAAACAAGTGCTGGGTTGTGTAAGGCGTTTTTTGGCCGCAATGCTAGGAGGCCATCGAGACCTAGTTGTTGGAAAAGGCTCGTGTGATCCGAAACGTTATTTTGGAACGGAATATTGATGAAGGAGGAAGAGGAGAGAGACATTCATCACCATACAGGATGTCTAACAAAATTCATCAAACGTAATGCAGGACTTTTAACATGATTTTTTCAAACTTACAACCACCCTTCCTCTTCAAAAAATGTATAAATGAAAAGTGCGTATTTATACGCATAAAAACAAACCTACTTTTCTAAGAACATGACAAAATTGAACAAAGGACTGAATAAAAGATAATATTTTTCTTCACTTCCTTTTTTGAAAAGGGGCAAAGGTATAGGTAAAAATGATTTTTTTATTTTATTTATACTTTTTTTTTGATTTTTTTAATGAAAAATGAAGGACGTATGAGCCAAATGGAGCAAATTATTAGAATTTTTACCACTTGTAGAACCACTTGGGCAAATTAAGAACTTGTACATGGCTTGCAGGACCTTGAAGGACTGTCGGATACGTCAGCATATCATTTATGCCATTAGGTGGCAATCCCTAAAATCATGAATTTGGAATTGAAGAAAAAATCTAAAAAATTTATTGTTGTTAATTTTATTCTTGTTTCCTTTAAAATGAAAATGTTCATCAAATCATTTCACAAAAAATATATGCTAGCTATATTCAATTTTTTTTTAAATTACATCTATTTTACATTTTTATTCGAATTTTCATCTCTTTTACTTACTTTTTTACATTTTTTATTAACGTGCCACGTACAGCTATTTTCTTCCATAAACAGCAAGAAAATGAAAATAAAACACAAAACAAAAAGAAGGTAGAAAATGAAAAAAAATTGCGATTTTGAAATCTGATTACAAAATCTGGCCATACTAATCTCCAACCACAAAAAAGGTTGGAATAAAAGTTTGCCTACTCTCGGTCTTGAAGAGTTTATTGAGGAAACAAATCAAGGAATTTGAAATGTAGTGATAGGATCTTGTTGTGATTGTCACTTACTACAAAAAAGCTCATCCAAGAAATTTGCATGTCTTTGATTTTGTAGGGACTGATCTCCGGAATCTGTTATCATTAGTCACAGAAAATTTGTGTCAACTTTTTTTTTCATCATTTAATCCTAAAAGAATGAGTTTATGAAAATTGAAGAAATTTTAAATGTAACGGTAAAATCTCGTTGGGTTCAACTTCGACTATGAAAAAGTTCATGTAAAAATTTTGCCTATCTTTGTTTTTGAAGGGGTGCCCTGTTGAAGTTGTCTAGTTTCAAAAATCAAAATAATGGAAAAAAATTAATAAAAAAAAAAAAAATGAAAAATTTTCACCAATTTTTGTTTACAATTTTTTAAATGAAATAACTGGTCAAAATTACTCAAGTGGGATTTTCTTTCGAATTTATAATTTTTTTTTTTTTTTTTTTTTTTTTGTTTGATACGCCGTGTATCAAACGATTTTTTTAAATCTATAATTTTTTTTGATATATTCAATCTCTTACTTAATCACTGGAATATTCTCTTTGGGACACATCATTTCTTTCTAGCTTCGAATAATAAAAGCATCAGGTAAACCAAGAGCCAAAATTGTTAAATATTTAATTGAAGTTTAATGTAGGTGATTCTTATGTTCATTTCTTCCCAAAAAATTTAAGTTATCGATTTCCCAAATATCGAATAAATCGACTATCGATTTTTTATGAATTATCATTTCGTATTTTGTTCGCTCTATCAATATTTGTTCTTACAATTCGAAGCTCGATCTTTCGATTCAATAATCGATTTTTTAATTCGATTATCGATTTTTATGGATTCGAAACACTCAAACCGGTTTTCCCCCAGTGAAGAGTAATGAAATAAATTTGAGAAAAGGGGTAATTTTCTCGCGTTTTCCAGAGGCCCCGGAAAATGAGAAGAAGGGTTTTGCCAGATACATCCAATCCCCCTCCCCTTCAGGGCCTCTTTTTTTACACAAAAATAAAAGAGCAAAGAAAAGCGAAAAATTTATGGAGAAGGAAATTTAAAAATTCACAACAACATTACCGAACCGAGCACCAGAAAAAATTTACATACATTATAATGATAAAAATAAATAAATGATCGTAGATTCATCAAAATACGATTCGAAAATAACTATATTTCGTGTTATTTGCTGGGTAGTCAGTTGTCCAGTTGTATGATTTAGGTAATTAAAACAGATACTGTTTCAGTCCAACTGCAAACTTCAGGACATCAGTTTCATAAATTATATATAAAAAAAAAAAAAACTAATTTTGACCAATTCTATTCATTCTTCGTAAAATTATGTCGATAAAAAATTTTTCGCCATTTTGAAAGTAAAATCAATTTCATAGCAAAAATTTCAAACGAGACCAAAAAAGGTAAGAACAGCCATAAAAATAATCAAATTAATTCAAAAATAAGTTGACAAAAAGTGCTGTAAATAATTTTCAAAATCATCATATCAATTTCATAGTTTTCACAAATTAATCAATAATCTATTGGCCTTCGGCTTTACACACTTACCTAAACCCAACAAATCGATGCGCCCCTAGCCGTAGTAGCTGTACATGGCGCGTAAATATATAAAAAAAATGCTGAACAAAATTAATTAAATTTTTTATTTCAGAAAAAAAAAAAAAAAAAAAAAAAAACATTAAAGAAAACATAAATTTTGAAAATTACAACAGTGCTCTCAATAGTTGAAAAAAAAAATGCAATAATTATTTGAAATAATAATCGTAAAAAATAATCAAATCAATTAAAAAATTTTAGAACTGTGAAAACAAGAATTCTAAACCCATTAAATATCCACAGTGTTACCAATCATTAAAAAAAAATACTCACATATTTCGAAAAAATTTAAGACGCAAAAAATACACATAATCTCAAAAAAATTGTCTACGCGTAAAAAAGTATGGATTTAAAATTCAAGAATTTCCTACAGTGTTACCAACTCGAAAAAAATCCCGCCCTTCCTCGAGCTATCTAGGTCCACAACACACGTAAGCGAAGCATCACCTTCGATTTCCACGCCTTCCACCCTCATCAAAACTCATTTACGACAACACAAATGAGAAAACTTCCTCAATCGTAAAACAAACCTCGGCCTTCTCATCTCCACAAAAAAACGCAAACACCGAGTAAAACTGCACCTCGTCATCGCCTCCCTGTACGCTAAAATAAACCGTAACGAGATTTTATTAAAAGCTCGTACTGGGGGGCCGAATGGTGAAATTTCGGGCTGAAATTTGTCATCAGATACGCCGCCCCGCCATTACAATAACAATAAAAACTTAATAGCGGCGTAAATGTATTATGTACGAGTACAGAGCCCGTGTAAAAATACCACCCCTGTGCGCCCTGTACGTGTCCGTAATAAACGTAACCGTTAAGTGCGAATATAAAACGGAAAAAGGAAAGCAAAAACGTACCTATATAAATTACGTACGCTCGCTATTTCGCCCCAGCGAAATTATCCCTCTATTCGCGAGGCTTTCTTTTATCGCTATCTCGACGGTGGCCTCGCTCGCCCCCACCTAATAATGAATATTTCCCGTCGCGGCCCCATGCTTTTTTTACGCTCCCAGCCAATTTCCGAATACCTACGAAGAGGTTTTTATTTCACGTGCACGCAAGTCGTTCGCGAAAACGTTCATTCGGCTAATATAACAATTATTCAACCCCACCAGACGTAAAATGTCTACGCGAAAGGATCATCGGTTTGATTTATAATAATCGAAAAACCTCGTGTATAAAAGAAATTCGACCCGGTGCCCCTTCTCGTCTCTATTCTGCATTCACCAATTTAGAAGAACAAAAAAATACGGCAAGAAATCCACGTTGGGGTATGGTTGAAAAAAAACATCTAAAAATAAAAAAAAAAAAAGAAGTCTAATGAAACGTAACCGAAATGAATCGAGTCGTAAAAGAAATGAAAAGAATAAAAACCGCTCTCTCGTACCGGTGCTATATTAATTATGAGATCCGTCGCCAGAAAAATCTTTTCATGCTAACGTCGTATAACATTCCAAAACATTCGTTTTTCCGACTAATTACCCGGAATACAATTAAACGTGTTCTGAATGCGGTATTTATAATACCAGCACCATCGCTACCGATGGCTGGCGCGAGAAACGGAAGAGTAACGCTGATATAAAAGGGTAGATAAAATTCTTATGGCCGACTCAACCGAGGGTTACTTTTCGCACACCCCTAACCAGCCAACTAGACATCGAAAACGCTCACCTAGACGCGTCAAAAATAGCGGATAAATTTTCGTTACGGATAACGCGAACAACCGCCAACGTGAAAAATTCCCTTCGCGTCGATGAAAATTTTCGTACCACCTAAATCCACGCTCATCTCTCGAACAGGGCCGAACTCGTGAATTTCGTCGACTCCCTCGGTTGTTTTTGTTTTTCATTTTCACGCCGAACGTTCTCGCGTTCGACGTCGCGAAATGATTTATTCGGGTACGCGGCTCGGTATATAGCGATTTTTATTACAGCACTTGGCGAACTTTCGAACGCACGTACGATATTTCAATATTTATTCGTTCGCCGAGCTCGTACCTGTGCTTTTCCATACTTCTCCGCTTGATTTCTCTTTTCGCCGCCCGAACGCGTCGAACGCGAACTCGAGTGTAATTTAAAGTAAACTTACGACACCTACGTTTCCCCAGCAAGCTCGCGAATTCACCCTTCGTCCGGATGGGTTTCGTCGAAGATTAAATTCGACGAAAAAATTCCGTACTTCGTTTGAACCGTCCTTGTTCGCTGAACTCGGTATTGTTTTCGGAGTACAAGCGGCGAACATTTTCAAAGCAGTTTGTTTCGCGTAAACGGTGTAATATGCTCGCTATACGTATGTATTTATGTAAGCTCCCGAGTATAGCTACCGAGTAAACGACCCTTTTATGAACGAAGATGCCAGAGAAATGATTCTTTGAACGAGAAATACAAGAAGGAAGGGTAAACATTACGAAATTAATCGACTTCGAAGTCGTATCCCCACGTAGTAGAGAAAACGGGAGAGCTCGATTATCAAGTGTACCGAAAAACTACTCGAAATGATTTCGAAAGTCGAGTTCTAAAGCGGGAAAAACGAATTCCACCGAGACTGAAGTCAATTTCAGTCCTACGTAAATTTACCAACTAGGTGAAAAAATTGTCCAAAAGATGTGGAAATTTCGCCCACTCGTTCCATTATAGAAAACGAGTAGTAATCTTCAACTAACATCTGCTAGAACCCATAATTCGTGAACATTTAGATTTATCATCATTGAGTACTTGATAACCACGATAACACGAAATTTCTATTCTTCCAGATTCTCCAAAGAATTTACCTATTTATGTTGATTTATTTTTACCCCAACAGCATGCATATTATAATTATATTTTAGCAGTCATGAGCAGAGGGGAAGGGGGGTTTCCCCTCATGCTCGATTTTTTTTTTCAGGGCTCAATGAGGGCCCGCAACTTGACGCATTGGCTTAAAAATCTGTCTTTACCTACACGACTTTTTTTCTTGGCTTTATGACTTTTACTCCTCTCATGTCCTAAGCCCGAATTTTCTCTGCACGGCGCTGTATTTGAGACGATGAAATATATTGGGTGAAAATTTCCATGAAAAAAATAGTAAACAAAATTGGTGACTATTTTTCTATTTTTTTTTTATTTTTTTTTTATTTTGATTTTTGGAACTAGACAACTTCAACAGGGTACCCGTTCAAAAGCAAAGTAAGGCAGAATTTTTCTACGAACTTTCACACAGTTAAAGATGAACCAAACAAGATTCTACCACTAGATTTAAAATTTCATCAGTTTTCATACACGTTTGCTCTTTTTGGACTAAATGATGAGAAAAAAATATGACATAAATTTTAGGTGCTCAATGAAAATAGATTCCGGAGATTAGCCCCTACAAAATCGAATGTAGGCAAACTTCTAAAACCACATTTTTCGTAGTAAGTGACAATCAGAACGAGATCCTTTCATCAGATTTCAAATTCTCTAATTTTTTCCCTGCATCAGCCCCTTCAAGACCGAGAGTAGGCAAAATTGTATTCCATCGATTTTTGTTGCTGGAGATGAGTGTAGGTAGATTTTGTCATCAGGTTACAAAATCGTTCATTTTTCAACATCAAGTTGTCAGCCCCTGCAGAACCCAAGGTTAGCATTTCCTTTCCGCCTATTCACAATTGGTAATACTTCATTCTCGAAATATGCCCCCTTGAAGAGGAAAGATGAGCGAAATTTTCACTCTACTTATTTTTGTAATTAGTGAAAACTAGAACCAAATTCTATCGCTAGATTTTTAAATTTATTATATCTAAAATAATCACCCCTTCAAAACAAACGACAGGCAATAATTTTACAATCATCTTTTTTGCATTTAGTGACGAGTAAAACCATATCCAAAGCCTAATATGGAAGGAAAGTCATTACGTCAGAGATCATGTGACTTCACTACCACATACACAACTCATCATATGAATAAAGACTCATAATAACGAAAGAGGAAAAAAGTGCCGCCTTATGTCTTTGAAGAGTCAATTTTTTCTATCATTGGTGACGCTGTGTTTGTATTAGTGAGGTCACGTATCTTCTGACATCAAAATTTCCCTCCCTATAACATAGGTACAATCGTTTGCCTTCTAGAAAATGTATGAGACACCTAATACTCCACCAGTATTCAATGAAACGAACAATTTTGGGATTCTGCGGGAATTGAACCAAGCCTTTTAGAAGGATAGGAATGAAAAATGGCCTCATACTTATGTTAAAAATTTATTTGTCAGCCTAATATTTCGCAAATTTCATAAATAGAAAGGATACATATATTTGCGAGTAATTCATTAACTCCTTTTGCCAATTCCCCACCCTCACCTTATCATCGAAAGAACCAAATTCAATTCCTAAATATGCAACGCTATCATAAATTTCAATTTCTGAAGAACATCAGTCTTTCTAGTCCAAACTGGTTACAAGAGACAAAGTTTTAGACCTAAAACGTTATAAATAATTTAGATGTTTTGCACCTGGCGGGCAGAGTGGGGGGAAGAAATTCCTCTTTTCTTTACAAACGACACAGAATAATATCTTTATACAGCGAGCAGACAAAATCTTCATTTCATGGTTCAGTCACAGCGTCCTGATTTTTTAACATAATTTTTGAGCTTTCATAAAAAGTTACCTTTTGATACTTGAACTAGGTCTCGGCTTGTCCTAATCAAGTCATACTTGCACTCATTACTCTCATGACCAATCCTACATACAGCGAGATGAATTATTTGAATTTAAAAATTCTTCGAGCACAGTTTTCTTTTTCCACCGCATGTACCTATAGATAAAGCCAATAAAATTTACATATCACTTTCCCTATCACCTGAAATACCTTTATAAGGCACGCTAGGCGATGTAATTTACGCCTAAACGATATTTAATTACCGTTTCAATGCCGTTCGTCACCTCCATCGGGTACAGATCGGCGATTACGATCTAATAATGGAACTGGAGCAACGCTGAAACTTTCGAGCTTCCAAGACCACAGCCTGCACGTATCGACGTACATAAATCACCGTTAAGATGCCAGTACACTTGGTGAAGGTCGCATTGAAATTCGCCGCGATCTACATACATGGACCGCGTGAACGAGCCGCCCGACCCCGCTTACGCGTGAAATTTCACTCCGCTTCTATCTGGATTTCTCGTATACGCACGCATCGGGCGAGAAATTTCCAATATTCATCCACTTACATAAATCAACATTTTATCCGTATGATATATCGTTCGTATATATTTCCATTATAGCCGAATGTACTCATCGTTCGTGTACGGAGTCGGCGCGATATGACAGCAACGCACGAACCGTGCTAACGTCGTAGAGTATAATTATCAGATTAACCGCATTCCGAACAGGCGAATGCGAAGAGAGAGAAAAAATATACTCGCGATAGAAGAATTAATTTCCACGTCTACGTAGGTCGTATAATAATCGTATCATCCGTAGTATAAAGCTGCGCTCGGATACGGCTACAAAATAAAGCCTACACCCCGCCACGCCGCCTGCCAAAGTACTGACAAGGATTAAAAATTACGAGCACCGGTATTGTGCAACCGGCTACTTCGCGTAGCCTGAACTGGACTAGGTTTGGTGAGAGATACTTCTGTAAGAAGAGGAAAAAAACGCAAGCAGCCATGCCGCATTGCTGGAGCTGAGTTTTTAACTGAGGCTTGTTCAAGCTCGAAAATAACGTAGCTAACCGCTTCACGTCTACAGGTTACACCTGGTACGAAGTCTAAAAACCCCTAACCTATTCCTTCCAAAACTACTTGACCTTTCTACATTGATTTTGTGAGGAGATGATGAAGATTCAAGCAATCCCATGATTTAAAACTTCCCCAAAAACAGTTCTTTGCTTCATCTCCTCCTAAATTTACTTTGAGGATGAAATTTGCACATGTTGGTGTCCACGATTCACTTTTTCATACCAAACCAAAAACAAAAATTTTGAACAATTCTCCCCCGCCCCTGTCCCCCCCAGCTTTCCTCAAAATTTGTATAATTCTTCATTTTGAGATAAATTAAAAATCCCCCCCCCAAAAAAAGAAAAATTGTAAATTCACATAAAGACTCCTTCACTAAATTTTGAGCGATTTTCATCAATACCTGCCGGTGTTACGAATGATGAGGCGATATATATATTTATATATATGCCACTATCCTTGTCAGGCCCTGGACAGTAGATACCAAACAGACATTCTGAGACCCGGTCTTATTTGAAGAGCTAGAGATGAATGCGTGAACTTTTTGGAAACCACTTGAACATAGCATTTTAGGAGCCTTTAAAGGGGTCAGAAAAATTCAAAGTTCGCGTATACAAATGATACGCAACGGTTCGCATAAAACATGCTTCAGACTGAAAGCTATATATGCTTAAATATACACACAAAACGTTGCGAGACCCGAAAAGGGTCTTGGAACGATAGCAGCTGAAAGCTATATATATGCTCAAACATACGCAAAAAACGTTGCGAGACCCATTTTGGGTCTCGTAGCGTAGGATTGGGTCTCGGAACGATAGCAGCATCTCCAAGATTAGGGAGGACTATACCATAGCATACTTACACATATATAGAAATGGTTCTGCACATTATTGCACCGAAAGTAGTCTCTAAATGATATTGCCGCAACCGAAATTAACGTTCGTGCTCTCGCTCTGGGTGCTATAATGTTTTCTAATGGAGTATGCTAGAGTGGTAGGTAACAATATGAAAAGTCAGTAGGGGGATTTTACGTTGGGTGCAATAACGTACATATTTCAATAAAATTATATTTATATAGGTAATAGGTATATTTTTTTCTCTCTCTAAAGAGCAATGGTGATCCAAATAGTGTTGCTAGATTAGTACTTTAATAAAAGGGTTGTTCGCAGCGATAAACCGCTAATATTAGCACATATATGAATGAATACACTGTTGCTCCAGATTTGGTATTTGGTCTTCAAGATACATAAATGCACCCAATACCAGGAGCAGCAATGTAGTTTTTTTATGTAACCAGATAAAACAACGATAATTATTCATGTATTGGGTTTATCAAGTACAACTGAAGACCAGCGTACTATATACCAACTGTTGGAAATTTGTCATATCATCACAAATATACTGAAACGCAAAGATTTGAAGACCCAAACCTCCCCAACCCCTCCATCACAAATCAGGTAACCCACAATAGCTGTCGTTTTCAAGTGGAAAACTCAGCTAAAAACTTGCTCGCACAGGTGTGCTTGCGTAGGAACTCGGAGATGTCCGACGCGTATCAGATTCGAGCCGCAGATACCATTCTGCTCGGCCGCTTCGTGTCATACGCGGACAAGCTGCTGTATCGAGTACAAGATCCTCTGAATACAACGGCGTCGAGATTACGAAAAAGTCTAGCATACTGATCTAGTTTCACTCGCCTCCTGCCCTGCTGCGCGATCAAACGCGATCTAGTTCAAGTAGCGAATACAAGTACGCGTTGACCTGCGGAGAAATTGATACATATTTTCGAACACATCCAATAAATCCGATGGCCTTCCCTCGATCGTTTACAATAAATCAAACGCGTCTCAGGCATACCTCCGGGCATCCGTTACCTAACGCTATCGCGATAGCACAATATCGATGGCGTAACACACGTCGGTGACGAACTTTCTATAATTACCTACGAACGTCCGAAACCATTTTTGTACGCCAGGCACCAGCGTCTCGGTCATCTTAACCATTTATGTACCGAATAACACGCGCCCAAGCTGCGACACGGCTTACTTTCCATACACAAGGTAATGCCCGCCAGCCAATTCGCTCTCAAGTTGTATTCGTCAATCTGGTACTAACCTGAAACACCAAAACCGTAAATTAATATCAAACAACCGCGACACCCTCAATTATTATCAATAAAAGCGAATTCCCGGATAAGCCCATATCGTGACGTTCGTTTATAGGTCATTTTTTCGTTTGTCATTTCTCCAAATTTTTGTCACTCAGGACCGGAAATTTAATTAGCCGCCGAATGTAGGCGGAAAAGTCCAGATTTTCAATTTCACACGGCGCGAAACACGCTTCGATAAAATGTGAGGGTTTATGAGATTAACGTTCATTAGCCGCAGTTCCGGCACGACCACTCGGTCGCGCCAACTTTTCGTTTTTGTTTTCGTGTACGTAACTTTTAACAAACCTTCGTACCTACATAGCCCCTATGGTGAGTTCCTCTACGCTTATATTGCTGTGGACGACTCGATGACTACAAAAACAAGTGGGCGTAGGTTTTGACTTTCGGTGGTTTCAGAAGCAACTGATACGAGAAATTATCGAGGTAATTTCAATTCGAAATTTGAACACGAAATTTCGAGTTAATTATTATTGACTACGAAACAGATAAAGTGAAAATTTCCCCTACTTAACAGGTGGAAGGAAGAGTTATTCGAAAACGAATAGGTTTCAGAGTTAATTGCATGACCTGTTTTGAATCATCACTAACTACAAATAATAGCAAAAGAAAATTTTGCCCTTAATTTTTACCCAAGTCCTAAAGGGGCATTATTCAAGGAATAGGAAGTTCTAGAATCTAATTTCAAAATCTGATGACAAAATTCGGTAATAGTCATCATTACTTACGGAAATTCGTTAAAAATGTTGCCTAATCTGACTCTTGAAGGCGCTAATGCTTATAAAATGAGAAGTTTTGAAATCTATTGACAAAAAAAAAAAGACCGAGGGCAAATTATGCCCAATTTTGGCCTTGAAGGAGCAATTTCTGAAAAATTATGAACTGCAAAACTTGAGATGGGAGAGTTTAATTAGCTACATCATTAACCAGTCATATGCAAATTTTGTCTATAATTTGTCTTGAAGAATATATTACACAAAAAATAATAAATTTCAAAACATGATGATAGAATCTGGTTTTAGACATCAGTAACCATAAAGAAGTGAAGTTGAGATAATGCCTACCTTCAAACTTGAAGGGGCTTACATAGAAAAGATGAAGAATTTGAAAATTTGATGACAACATCTGGTACTAACGAGCACTGATTTCGAAAATGTATAATGAAAATTTTGTTTGTACTCTACGCGTATCTTGTAGGGGCAGTAACTAAAAAAATATAAAATTTCTTAACCTAATGGATTAATTTGATCACCTACATTACTCACTAGTGAACGGAGGGGAGGAGGGGGAATCGATCAAAACATGATAGATTTCAAAATCTACTGATACTAAGATATAATTTTAGACCTCTATAACTGCAAAAAAAGATAAGAAAATATATTGCCTAACTCTGAGCTTGAAGGGACTTACGTTAAAAAAATGTCAAAAACTGTTGAGCGAAAATTTTGTCGACCTTCATTTTTGAAGCGACAACCACTCAAAAAAAGGCGAATTTCAAAATCTGATGACAGGACCTGACTTTGGATATCACTAATCAGAGAAAAGGTCGAAAAATATATTGCCTACTACGGAGTTTGAAGGGGCTCATATGTATTGAAAGAATGAAGAATTTGATAATTTAGTGACAGCATTTCTTCTTGACCTTCAATGAGCTGGAAAAATACTAAGTGAAGATTTTGCCTACCCTTGTTCTTGAAGGAGCTACCACCAGAAAAATGTTGAATTTCGAAATCTGATGAAAGAATCCTATTTTTGCCCTCACCATCACCGAAAATGTCTCTTTAAAATTTTACTTACCTTCGTTTTTGAATAGGCTGCCATCCAAAAAATGGGGAATTTCAAAATCTGATAAAAATATTGCCTACCTCAAAGTTTAAAGGAGATCATATTAAAAAATAAAGAATTCGAAAATCTGATGACAGCATTTCATTCTGACCTTCAATGACTTCAAAAAAATGCTCAGTGAAGATTTTGCCTACCCTCGTTCTTGAATGGGCTACCACTAGAAAAATGGTCAATTTCGAAATCTGATGACAGTATATGATTTTAAACATTATTAACCACAAAAGATGTCATACAAAGATATTGCATATCCTACAGTTTGAAGGGGTTCAAGCAGAAAAAATTAAAAATTAATGAAGACAATATACGTGTATCTTCGTAGTTTGGATTGTAACTGGCTTCAAAAAATAGGAAATAAAAATGTTGCCCAAACTTAACGCAAATTCCATTTAATTTCAAAATCTGATGACAAGATGTTGCAGTCATCATTACTCACAAAAAATTTGTGTAAAAATATTGCCTAATTTGACTTTTGAAGGTGCTAATGCTAAAAAAACGAAGAACTTTGAAATTTCATGTGGATCTGATTTCGATCGTCATCGACTACAAAAAAAGTTGTAAACTTCAAAATGTGTAGAATTGATAATTGATAATAAAAATTGGTTCTATTCAATGACCATGAAAAAAAAAAAATGATGAGATAATTTTGTCAACCTGTCTTGCAGGAGGTAGTTTCGGTGAAACGAAATCTTCGAAATTTCTCGTTGGGAGTTGAAATAATAATCACAAATTTTCGCCATCTCGCGCCAATAATAACGCAACGCCGAGACCGCTGGCTGGAAATTATTCCAACTTGTCGACACTTTTCTAATTAAACAATCCGTTTAAATGAATACCATCTCTTTTGTCTGCATCGCTGTACGAGTATACGGCCATACGCGCTGCCGACGTGATTAATTATATCAAAAATGACTCGCCACACTATACTGTAACGCGACTACGTATAATTAGTATTTTAATTAGATACGGACAAGTTTTAATTAGTTTTTGATTTATTCTACGGCGCACACAGAGGCGAAATTTTAGCACCTTGCGTCGACCTGGGCGCGTGAATGAAAAATGCAAAATTGTTTCGCAAATAAGCTCGAATTCGGCGAACCGAAAGAGGGGAGAAGCTCCAACAGTCTACACCTCCGGCTGCAGTACGCACGAAGAAAATCTCGTTCTCCTAGTTCACCCTTTCGCCGTGATTAATGTCTGTTCGGGAGCGCTATCTGATTTATGGAGTGTTTTATCACTATAACGTTTGCCGGATTTACTCCTCGCGCGTAAAACAGAGAGTCGTGCGAGGCGCGGGGCAACGCTTGATTCAAATTAAATACACTAAATCATGGCGCAAACAAACAAAGTGTATACGACGTCGGAGTTCTACGCGCGCTGTCAAGGTAAAAACGCGCTTCCAAGACATTGCCAGAACGATAGCGAGACAGAGACGGAGAACTAGCATCATCCTCCTATACCGATCCCCGTCGCCGACCTTATCTCGCTAAATCAAACGCGGTCGTAGCGGAATTTTAATATAAAAAATAACACCCCCCTAGATCGTCATCCCCTTCGTAGAAAAATACAACCTGTTCGCTTGTTCGTACCACGATAAATCACGCAGCACCGAGAGACCATCAAACTGCATCTCCTTCGGTACAGGTTTTTATCACTTTCACGTTGTTCGTCAAAATCGTACATTAATCTCGCCCGAACCGCTTGGCCGAGCCGCAGTTCACACAACCACCGAGCTAATTAAATCAAGCCGCTAGATAATCTAAGCGTCGCTGGTCGCGCTAATACGAATATTTTTAACACAACATCATCTTACCCACAAACCATTCGCTATCTTCGGCCATCTCATGAGCCGGTTAATTAGTCAGTATTAAATTACCGCAGTCGTGACGTGATACGAATACGCGGAAAATTCGACGACCCGAGTGTCACACATAGTCGACCGTTTTTTACATCACCATAAATAATTTTTTTCTTCGTCTTCTTCGTCGACGAAATAACGACTTTTTGGTCAAATTTCGCGTCACTATCTCGCATAATAAGTTCTTACTTTCACGACACGTATTCCGAAAAACTACACCGACGGGAGAAAGAATGGAGGTATACCAAGAGAGGGAACGTTTCGTATAATTTTTACCTTAGTATCCCGATAAAGCTCCGAAATCTTATAGCTTTTCGAGCGAATCGTGCACCGAAAGCGAGTCGCGACTTGATGTACGATTCATTCGGGTATTCAGAATCGAACTAGAAATCTGCTCTTCCCGCGGCTATGCTGGGTCGTTACCGCTCGTTACTGATGGGAAGTGCAAAGGCCACTGAACCGATGAACGCGTTTCAAAATTCAAACTATTCTCTTTTTTCCCTGCTCTACCGATAAATTAGAAAAGTCTTGTATATTTCATACCACTAGGTTATCCTACGTGAATACGAAAAGCGATATTTTCGTAGTCGTGTATTCTTCGAGATTGAGGTGCGACGATGTATATTTTCAAAATGACGGTTTAAGCGTGAAAACAGTTTCGTGCTCGGTTTTTCGAATAATTTTATTACGAATAAAATCGAATTTTGGATCGAGTGCTTTTATAATTATAATAAAAATGTGCATTTATTTATTTGTACCCCTCGAACAGCTATACTACAATTATAAGAGGGGTAATTTGAAGTTAGACAAGATTTCATTTTCATTCGCAAATAATTAGTAGATATTTTTCTTCATGCACGAATTCTTATTTTTTCTTCAATTTAATATAATAATTCATAGCAAACTGGTTAGAGTCTAAGAATGTGAAGATACGAGGAAATATTCACATAATATGAATGAAGGGAATAACGATTTAAATAAAGAAGAACACATTTACACGATTTGCTCTTGATCTCGTGGGCGGTTGAAGCAAATAGAACAATTCTGAAAGGTAGGTGAAACTGTTATTTGAATAGACAACGTTCGCAAAGGATATAAATAAGAAACTGGAATTCGATAGATTCATATTACACATCATATTTGCTTACATCTATCCTGAGTCACTCCTTAGGATATTCGATATTCTTATGAAATTTCCTCAACAATACGAATAATAGAATCGGTTCAGCTGAATGCAAGACTTTTGAAGGATCTTTGGTGTGACTTTTTCGAATTTTATTTAAAATATCAATGAAATGATAGGTAGTTAATATTTATAAATAATTAAGAAGATAAGTATCAAAAAAAAAAAAAAAAAAAAAAAAAAAAAAACAGAAAATGAAAAATTGTTTTTCCAGGATGTTCAACAAATTTTTAAACATAATGCGAGACTTTTGCAGGACCTTTGAACTACCTTTATTAAAAAGGTGCCCAACCCTTCCATCTCCAAAAAATACAAAAATCAAAGTTTGTTTTTACACCCATGGAAATAAATCTATATTTTTAAGTTGAATAGTGATAATAAATAAAAAACAGAATTTTTTTCATTTTTTTTTTATGAGTAAAAATGATTTTTTAATTTTTTGTTTTCCTTTTTAAGAGAAAGAATGCAAGAAATCCAACCTGAATGAAGTCCTTTTATAAGACTTGTAAGACCTTGCAGACTTTATTTTTAAGGACATACAAACCCTAATTTAAAAAAAAAAAAACAAAACAAAACATAATCTGAGTAATGAGAAAAAAAACTTTTTTTTTTCATTTTTTGTCTGCAAGAGAGGGGGAAAATTAGAATTATTTTTTCATGTTTTTGAATAGGAGATGGAATTTTTCCACTTATGAAATCATTTGACCATGCTTACAACATAATAGAACTCACAAAACCGTTATACACACCCTGTTTAAGAGCTTCTTGGTCTTTCTCCAAGTTTTGAAGTTATTAAAATTATTATTAAATGCATTATCATTTTTCAATATATTTTTAAATAAAATATTTGTTTCTCTAATCGGAGTGAAAATTAGTTCAAACTGCTGATAATAAAACCCTAATCTCCATAAAAGAAGTCGAAAAGACTTAATTCGATATTTTTTAAGGAGGGGGGAGGAGGAAGGAAAGAGAGAGAGAAAACTCATGCATAACATTGAAACCCAATTCATGGGAGAAACCATTCAACCCTTTCCTCCTCCTCCCCCCCCCGTCATTTCCTTACAAAAAAGAGGCACCTAAAAAAATCTGGTAAACTTACTTTTTGGCATAGTACGAGATTGTTCTCGACAGTTGAAATGATTTAGAGTTTAATGGATAAAATTAATATTTTGATCTTTTTTTACGTCTAACTTGCCTGGCTCTTTATATGAGATTTTTTTATTACATTTCAAGAATAGTTGATTAATTAAGGTTTCATTTTGGATTATATCAGGTTATGATTTTGGCTTTTCAGTTTGCATAGGTCGGATTTCTCTCATCTGGAGTTCACTCATTCCTTTTACATATGTTCTTTTTTTTTTTTTTTCTAATATTCTTAATATGTATCATCTTTTTTTTGTTCTTTAGAATCTATTTCAAAAGCTTCTCAGTTTTTTTCCTCGGTTTTTTACAATATTTTCAATTTTTTTCCTCTTACGGAAACGTCTTTTCTTTTATAAGACATTATCTTGAGAACTTAATTTTCATTTTTATTTTTCTATGATACTTGGTTTTATTCTTCCCGAGAGTTCGCCAAGTTTTTCAGCATTTCCTCTCCTTTCTTCCTGAATAATTTCAATATCATCTATGAAATTGTCTTCTATCTCTTTTACAGCTCAATTCGTCGAATTTGTCCCCCCCCCCTCACCCCCTTCTCTTCTTAGATCTTTTTTGGGAATTTTTGTGATCTTTTCAGAGTTTCTAGATTTACAAAAGGTAAGTGCTTTTGGAAGCTTTGTTAAAGCCTTCAGATGTGATGGGAGAGAGACCCTCCTAAATACGAATGATAAAACTATGGACTTCACATATTGCTATAAAATAAAAATATTTTAATTACAAAAAATTACTCAAAAAATAATCAAAGATAACAATTATTCAAAAAAGGAAAGGAAAACAAAAAAAAAAATTTATAAGGTTTAAGATTTTAATTTTTTTTATTCAATTTCTTAAAATTTTATTCATTTTAATTAGAAACAGTAACATCATATCAGCTCAATTTCAAAAATTATAATGATACGAAAAGGAAGAAAAAAATCACAAATGATGTTTTTCACGAAAAAAAAAAAAAAAAAATGGTTTAGCAAAAATGATTTAATTTAGAATCACACAATTATTATTTTATTTTTAATATTATGTGATTTATTAATTTATTTATAAATAATTATTTAGTAAATTATATAATTAAATTTTTTAAAATGACCAAAATTTTTTTTTAATTATTTTTATTCTATCAGAATTAATATTTTATATTAATTTTTCTTTTTCTTTATTTAATAATTTTATAATAAATTATAATAATTTATAAGATATGGAATAATTTGCAATTAAAGTTCCTATTAAACTTTTAGTTTTCAGGAAGACTGGGTGAGAATAAGAGCGAATTGCCGAATCACCAAACATTAAAAATGCATAAATCTCATAACGGTTTTTCCACGACAAATCCAAATCAGTACTCCTAATTGATAAACATTTCTTCGTGATTTGGCAACAACGTAATCACGTCGTTATTTTTCAATTCCACCATAAATTATCTACATTCTCGTTGGCTGTATCTAATCTCGTTACAGGTTCACCTATAACGTCCTACTGGCCGAGACCTAAGTGCTCGTTTTGATAGATCACTTCATCCGTACCTCTGATACGCCACTATACGCGTTCATCTCGTACACGAACCTTCAATTACCCAATCGAGCATCGTACGCATATCGCGAGCGCGTCGAAAATTTCATCGTATAATTTTCGAATCTTCGTAACAGGTTTTAGCGCCACGGAACGCGTTCTTTTACCTTTTTAATCCTATGCTTCTCTTAGTACCTAATGATAACTGTGGTACCGTGGTATGAGGCTCGATCGTGTACCGAACACGTTCTCAAATTAATTACTGTGTTTTCTTATACCGAGCAAGGTATAATTTAAGAATTAATACCACTTGAAATGATAATTTAAACGGGCAACGTTTTCCAACACCTATACGTAAATTCGGCCTCAACTACGTACAATCATCGATGTAAATGCTTCGGATTATATTATCCGCGTATAATGTATATACTTGATGGCTTCCCTTTCACATTAAGTTCCTGAGAGTCTTAGGGTACCGGAACATGTTCGAGCTAGATCCGAAGCTACTATTAATTCAAAACAGGGGGATGAAGGGAAATTAGTTACATCCGCAAACCGAAGGGACCATTAGAAAAGAAACGACGTTTATATAAACGCAGCGCATTACATTAGGTGATCGTCGTCGTCGACTCAGCCTCGCTATTAATACAACAACCGAGTATGGTGATACAATTACGAAAAACAATTATTACGTTAATATTTTAAACGTACAGCTATACACTGGTACATCGCGTATTATTCCGCAACTAGTTACGTTATCCCGTCGAGAGAGATGGTAACGTAGATTAAAAACAATTAATTACTATAATTACAAAATGCGCTTTCCATACAGCCCGTTGTGGCTTCGTTCGTTCGGGATGTTGTATAACCGTTCACTTGTCTCCTCTAGCCAGATTTGAAATCTAGGTTAATGCGAAAAAGACACAACATCGTCGCCGTGCCCCGGAATACCGCGTGTTTATTGTTACACCGCGATAATAAATTATAATTGGTTGTTAACACATTTACGCTTTATTATCGAGAGGGCAAAAAAATGGTCGCGCGTTATTGGCTTTTACGACGATGTAGCCACTCACGCGACTATGTGAAAAGTTTTTTAAACGCTCACACGCATAAATGTGTAATTGTATAACGCACGGTCGTGCTATATATACGTAAAGAGTATTGAAGACAGAACATGCTCAGGTGCGTAAAATTACTTAGATGAGTTTTTAATCAAAATGAAAGCTATTACAGTTTACCTGATTTAAAAACGAGAGGCTAGGAGGAGAGGTTACTGTCCTTATATATGCGTTTGAGCCCATTTCTAGGTTGTTAGAAAATCTTCACCACAATAAATACAGATAGTGCTTGCTCAGAACAGCAAAAAAATTCACGTACACATACACATAACTTATTCTTAACATTTAAGGGAATAGGACACCTTTGAGCAGATGAATTGATAATTTTGTTTGGTTTAAAAAAATTTCAGTCGTCTCAGCTGAAATCCTTCGCCAAGTTGTAAAACATAAAGAGACAAATATAACTGATTATACATCTCAAAACTAAAAGAGCTCCATAAATAATAAAGTTCATAAAAATAAAAATGAAATATTAAATTTTTTTAATTTTACTTCAAATATAATCATCGACTTCATTTTGGGGTAAACCACATGCGTGGATGAATTTTTTTTTTTAGTTGTTCTTGAAGAGCACTGTCACGATACAACAGATTTTTGGTTTCCCTCCCCCGCCCCGCCCACCTTCCCTACAAAATTATTTCCCCGCTTGATGATAGCAGAAATAGATGAGAAAAAAAAATCGGTCAAATTTTGTTCAACGGATTTTCCCATCAATGTGAATGGAAAAAAACTTTTTTTAGAATTCATGATGCGACTGAGAAATACTGTTGGCACATTTAGAGTATCTAAATTTTCAGTCATAATGTCTCATGATGATGAAAGATAAGAACACCAATAGATACAAATTCCAGTTCACGAAATAACTTTGGAGCGAGGTTGGAGCAAAACACGATTTTTGGAGACGAAAATGGATCATGGCATTTTTCGTATTGTATATAACTGTTCACCAAATTCATCTAAAAAATTCAACTATTATATGTACATTTTTTCTCACTTTGTAGTACCAACAATGTGTGAACAATCACTAAAGGATTTCATCATATTTTATTTAAAAAAAAAAAAAAAAAAAAAAAAAAAACAGATATAATTTGATCAAAACTAATCAGATTTGATCAGATTTAATCAAATTATATTTGGTCTTTTTCATCAAGTTTAACAAAGTTTGATCATGTTTGATCAATCACGGGATTTTTATCAAATTTGATCTAATCCTTTTTTCATGGTAATATGCTCAAAATATTGCTCATCTGAACACCAAGAGACCAGGGTCGAGGAGAGGGAGGGGCTGAGGAGGAAAACTTCCTGAGAGCCCGAGATTCAAATTTTAGGTTTTAGAACTTTTCATAATTTAAATTAAATTTTTTCATCAATTCTCTATCAATATTTTTTTCTTTAAATTTACACTGAATTTGAAAAAAAAAATATGAACCAAAAAGTTAGACAATTGCCAGATGATTAAAATGATCTGAAACGCAAAGATATGAATACCCCTAGGCTCCCCCACCTCCCCTCCCAAAACAAGTAGGCTGTAATAGCTATCGTTTTTATTGACAACTCAACTAAAAAATGTAGGAAAGTAAAACTCAAAAATTATTTTGGTCTCGGTACCAATTCTGGCTTTCTCTGGCATACTAGTGGAAAAACATGAAGGGTGCAAACTTAACTCGGGGGCTCGTATAGTTGCAACGATATTAACTCATGCACAACATTCTCCATCACGTTATCCCCTTCCCCTCCATCTCTTTTGAAAATTTGAAATTATTAACATTTTTATTCAACATAAACACTCTTATTAACAATGATTCAAACAATTACCAAAATAACTTTAATAGCATATTCATAGAAGAAATTTACAAAAATCATATTTAAAAAAATAATTATTCTAAAAAACTAAAAAAAAAAAATTAAAAATCTACAATTTAAAAATGATAATTATTATTAGCTGTTTACAAAAATCGTGCATATTTGGCCTCTTGAGTCCGAGAAAGAACGAATTAAGCTTATACTGTGCACATAATCCATGAAAAAAAAATTGTTAATGTTCAAATCATTTCAATTAAATATTAATTACAGTAAAAATATTAATATAACCTATCTGTCGTTTATTTTTGAAAATAACCAAATTGATGCTTTTTAAAGAAAATGTAACCACCGTTTAGACCTCCTAATTTAAAAACAAAATTGCAAGCGACAATTTTTTTCGGTCTTTGGACGACAAAATATGACTTGGAATGTAAAAAATTTTTAATTTCTTGAAAACTCGTTTTTTTTTGAAAATTTCAAAATTGTTGACTTCATTTTTAGGTTGGATCTAAAATTGAGTCAGAGAGCTGAAAATTTTATGACGTCGATTTTAGATCATTCAGAACCTACCGTAAAAAAAAAAAAAAAACTGCATTAATTATAAATCTGTATATATTCCTACTAAAAACTCAGCTCCACGATGCGTCATGGGTGCTTAGGTTATCTTTTTAATCGAAACAACACTTCTACGAATTTTGCTAAGCTCTCTAGCTGACCCGAATGATACAAATACGATAACTATATCGCGATGCTGATAGGTCGAAAGCAGTTCGACTTTGAAATGCGTTCTAATAATTATACGTTTACTCATCCACCATCAAACCGCTGCCTCTGTCGTTTATCGTTTTCATAGTCAAAAAATAATCTAAATATAAAATTACAACTTCGGCGTAAATTCGTTAATTACCGGTTACATTGTTGCGTTTCTTCTGCGGTTCGAGACGACATAACGTTGAACTACGCTGAAGGAAAATTCCACCTAGTTAAAAATTTTAGCACCTGTGATGCTCCAGATGCGAGAGTATTTCCGCCCAGGTGTTAGAATCGATTCTCATCTCTGGTGTATTGCCAATGCGACTTCTACGTCTTCGTAATTATATCTAATTATGCGAAGCTAAGCGATCGATTTGCGTAATGTGAGAGAAAAATCGTATGCTCGAGAGCTGGCAAATTTGGTAATCACTATTTACATATTCGCTCGACTCGGTAGTTCGGAAATGGAATGGCGGCGTTATTAATTATCGCGACGGGGTGAATATTTAATTCGGCTTATTTCTAATCGAGCCAGCATCCACCCTCGCTCACGTGTACGATGTTCTGTCATTCGAACGTAATTAAAAACAAGAGAGAGACGAGTTCGTTCTTCGCTTCCCATATAATGTTCTAAAACACCGACGTATTACCGTATAAGTAACTAATTACTTTGGAATTAGTGTACTACGCAGGTAGTAGGTACGTAAGTACGTTGCACCCTTTTCGAGAGATCCATGCATCCTTGGGTATAGGTACTCGTGCCATAGACCACGATACCGATAAATTGCTAATTGGTATATCGGCTCGTCCGGCGTTCGTAAATCGAATGTAATGTCTTTAGCTCTATTTCATCCTCATCGTATTATCGCCACGGCGCTCCGGACGCAATCAGCGTTTCCTATACATCAATAGGTTTGGTAACGAACGTACGAGTATATAGGCGGCGATACCGGAATGACCTGCCTTTGCGGTTTTTTATACCTTACATCGTACCCTACGGTTACGTTAAAGCGTTCCAATTTCCAGTCGACCGTGTGCGTGTGATACGAGACGGTAATAGATGTTGAGGTACGAACGACCTTATCGAAGCGTTTAATAAGATAGCGACGCCGTTCCAAGCGTAATCGCATTACCGACGACTGCGACGCCGCCTATACCCGGACGTTGTTCGATACCACGTGTTATTCCAGCTAACGTATCCCAGAGACGAGTAATCGAGTATTCATCGATGGTCGTAGATTGTCGCGGAAATTATCAGCGAAGAGCAAATGAATATTTCGCCATTTTTTGCGGCTTCGTCGATCAGCCCGAGTCACGAAAATCCCAATTTCATCGAAATAACTCCTTCGATGGTTTCACGAGTCGATTTGCGGTTCATTTTGCACACCTCGATTCTTTAATATTTCGCTTACATCATTGAAGATGGCGATCGGTGAGGAATATCGATACGAAATCGTGCTCTTAAAACAAGAAAAATTCTCGATAGTAGGTCAAAATGGATTTTTATTGGGTGAATCGTTTTTAGCGCAAAATTTCAATCTATTTTAATAGGTCGCACGAATACTTTCAAACAGAACCCTATATATTCGTCCATTTATGACCACGAATGGTTTACCGTATGCAAATTCGTCGAATATGGTCCTTATCAAAATAGATTAAAATTTAGCGCTATTTTTAAAACATGGAACAAAATTGATCGGAAATACCACTGAACGAAATCGCTTTGAAACGCTATCACATGACTGAATTCAAAATCAACATTTTGAGCTGAAATTACAGATAAAATGACTCCAGACAAGATAGGTTTACGATCTATAAAAGTAAGACAAACAGTTTATGCTGATTGTAAAACCGGCTTTAAGAAGTGCAACCAAAGTCATATTAATGAAAATAATCACTCAATATTCAAAGTGGAAAAAATACGTAAAATCAAGTCGAAACTTCTTTTCCGAGTAATATTCGGAATCAGCGAAAAATTTCAGTATATTTTGATAGGTTACACCATAATTTAAAATTTTGACTTCATCTGAGCTTCTTAAGCTGATATTTTAGCTAAAAATACCTTTAAAAAAAATTGAACTCCGTGAACTATCACAATAAGATGGAATTTTACGCTGATTTCAAAATCGTTACAAAAAATAAACCAGAGATCACCTTACTTTTGGGAGAAGGGGGGGGGGGTCAGAATCCATAAAATCACACAGAAACTAATTTTCGAGGAGATATTTGAAATCAGCACAAAATTCCAGTTTATTTTGATAGGTCAGTTCACTGGTCAAAATTTCAGACTTTCAAATCGACTTTCATAGAATAGGGTCAACATTAGAAAACTTTACAAGAGAAAGGAAAAAATTTAACAAGAAAAATAATAAAATATTGTTATTTTTTCCTGCTTCTTATCATCTAATAATTTCAGTTGAATAGCAAAAACAAACAAAAAACGAAAAATTATTTCAACATTAATAGGGTAGAGAGTAGATAAAAAACAATTTTTTTTCAAGAATTAATGAATCTAAGAACTTTTTTGAACTAATTTTGAAATCACCTGGTACCTTGGAGTCACTCCACCGCCTCACAACCCCCTCCCATTTTCCTGAATCATAATTTACGGAATGAATAAAATTTGGAAATCGAGAATGTGCTAGTCCTAAACTCATTATAGAGACTAGGGAGCGCTTTACCAGGTAAAATCACCAAAATTTCAGCAAATTCTGTGATAGTGAAGTTTTCAGGTTCATATGTAACTTATATTATGTGCATTCCGAAATCTCATAATTTTTCCAATTGAAGTTCACATTTACCCATTGAAATGTTGGAGAGAGTAGATGAGGGGTGAAGGGTGGGAAGATGCAGAACATCGATACATCGAATGATTTCTAAAAATAATTTGCGAATAGAACTTTTAGCTAATTTAAATGAATTTTAGAGCTCCAGCGTTATCAAGTTTGATCTACTTTGCCTCTTACTTTTTTCAAACGAACAAAATTTCCAATGCTGCAATGAAATTCACAAAAAAATTAAGCAGTATTGAACATAAACTATAACAAAAACCAAGAGTGAGAAACGAAGCATAGGTACTAAACAAATTGAAAATGAAACACAGATTAATGACCTATAAAATTATAATGAAATTTCATGGTGATTTCAAATACTACTGTATAAATCACTACAGAAGTGATTCCAATCAAAAACAATCGAGTGTAGAGAAAAATCAGTAAAATCAGGTTGAAATTACTTTCGAAAGCAATATTTGAAATCAGGGTAAAATTTCAATTTATTTTCTTGAATCACACTAATGCTCAACATTCCAATTTCATTTCTGCTTCAGAGCTGAAATTTTAGCAGAGAGTAAGGGAAAAATGTGTGAAACCGTATCAAAATCCCTTTCGAAAGCAATATTGAAAATCAGAATGAAAATTCAATTTATTTTGATGAGTCACACTAATGCTCAACAGAATGATTTCGTTTTTGCTCCTGACCTGAAATTTCAGCAGAGAATATTTCGAAACAAAAACAAGCTTATTACGTATTAAAATACACTAAAATTTCATGCTAATTTCAAATCCATCTGCAAAAGTCACCATAGAAGTCATTTCACTAAAAACCAAGTGACTGTAGGGAAAAATCTGTGAAATCTAATTGAAATCACTTTCGAAAGCAATATTTAAAATCAAAATGAAAATTCAATCTGCACATTTTGATGAATCATGCCAATGATTAAAATTCTGATTTCATTTCTGCTTCTAAGCTAAAATTTCAACAGAAAATAGTTCTAAACAAAGGCATGCTTATGGCTTACCAAATTATATTGAAAGTATACAATGATTTCAAATTCACGAATTAAAATCACAATAGAAATGACTTCACTGAAAAGCAAGTGAATGAGCGAAAAACGGTTGAAATCTAGTTGAAATTACTTTCGAAAGCAATTTTCGAAATCAGGGTAAAATTTCAATTTATTTTCTTGAATCACACTAACGCTCAACATTCCAATTTCATTTCTGCTTCCGAGCTGAAATTTTAGCAAAGAATAAGGGAAAAATGTATGCAACCATATCGAAATCCCTTTCGAAAGCAATATTGAAAATCAGGATGAAAATTCAATTTATTTTGACGAGTCACACTTATGCTCAACAGAATGATTCCATTACTGCTTCTCAGCTGAAATTTCAACTCATAATAATTCTGAACGAAGACAGGCTCGTGACCTATCAAAATACACTGAAATTTCATGCCAATTTCGAATCCATCCGTAAAAATCAGCAAAGAAATCGTTTTACCAAACAAAAATGATGGTAATGAAAAAATATGAGAAATCTGGCTGAAATTACTCTTGAAAGCAACATTTAAAATGAGGATGAAATTTCAATTTTTTTTATGAGTCACATTTATGATCAAAATACTGATTTTATTTTACCTCATGATAATTCAAAATGAAAACAGGCTTGCGACATCAAAATACACTGAAATTTCATGCCAATTTCGAATCCATCAGCAAAAATCAGGAAAGAATTTGTTTCAGCCAAATAAAAATGAGTTTAGTGAAAAAATTTGTGAAATCTGGCTGATTCTACTTTTCAAGGTAATAATTAAAATCATGACGAAATTTAACCTCTTTCCATGGTTCACTTTTATGCTTAAATTCTGATTTCATTTCGGCTTCAGAACTGAAATTTCAGCTACAAGTAACTTAATTCAAAAATACGTTTGTGACATATCAAAATATAATAAAATTTCACGACCAATTCGGATATGACAGAGAAAAACTTATAAAGAATCTTTTCAAACTGACTTTCTCCAATTTGAACTCTTACTTCGAAATTTCAAGTCATCAGTTACACATTGTCCTCATTTCTGGACCATCGTTTTAAAAAATTTTTACCCGTTTTCCAATTTCCATCTGTACATCGCAATCCGCAAACACAACTCGCTCGAGTCCAATCAACACTTTCTTCGTATCTCGTCGAACATTTCCCCGAATCTGCCACGTAACAACGAAGAGCTAGCTCCGCTTAACCGATAAACTTCTATCGGCGATCACTCTGGAAAACGACAAGGAGCCACGATAGCTTGAAAACCGCTCCCAACGGTACCCGAGCCAGCGAAACTTCGGCGTTATCTTCTCGATCGTTTTTCATAATACCATTAGGTCGGTCGATACGCATAAAGCTTTCCAACTACGAGCAAAAGAGCAATTACTCGTTCTCTATCGTTTTCGCGCCGAGAAGCTTCGAAAATTCCGATTAGAAGAGAACAAAAAAATTCTCTCGCATACGAGGTAATACGGGCGTAACTATGTTTCCAGCTTTTAAAGTAGTTATTGATTAGTAGATTTTATCGTCGGTAGAAGAGAAGAAAAATGTTCGAATTCTTTCATTGTACTATTAGAGGTTCGCGGTGCAGCGCCGGTAACACGCGATATTGCAAAAATCGAGTGCTTTTTTTCGTTTAAGTTGGTTTTAGCGCCACTTCTAAAACGCTCGTTGAGACAGACGTAGTAAGCACTTTCGAACTTTTTTTTTTCGGGTTACTTTTTCTTTCGAAATTCGCCAAATATAGTTGGTCGATGCCGCCGCAGTAGCCATATTCCGCGAGTACTTTTCTTTCGGCGTTTTTTTTTTCTTTCGCAACCAACGAGTTCATTCATCCGTTCTAGTTTCTCGTTTCCCCCTTTTTTTCTCTTTCTTTTCGCTTTTATTTATTTCCTCGATTATCGTAAAATGGCCGAGTAAAAAACATTACTATAGTCTTATTATACGTACTTATAGTAACGCTTACAGAGCAACGTTACGTGTATAAATCTACGACGTATGTGCGTGTAACGATAATACGCGAACGACTCATCAAACAGATAGAACACGGACACGAACACAATACGTGGAAGATTACAACTCAAATATTTACCGGCGATTTTTTTTATTTAATAATCGAGTAATTATTTTAAGGTCTCATTTCCTACCCCCTCACATATTTATCAAATCCCAGTACTCGGCTACACGTTGGAAATTAATTAACCTCGGTGGTCACGCGATTCTGGCGAATTGGAGATTTTCGTGTATTCAGCTTGTACATCATTTTTTTCTTTCATACACGCGCTCGCGATTGTTCGCGGACCGCGATTTCGTTTAATAGGTCTTCGTCGGTAATCGTACAAATTAACACGCTGGTTGACTCGCGTGTAATTCTAGTCCACTCGAAATACCCCACAGGATGTTTCGAAATTTCTCAATATCGAATTATCGCGTATAGCTAATGTAAACGATTAATGTCGCAGTCGTGATCTCCGGCTTTCATGGGCTAGGAGTTGCCGGGAGTTGGTGCGCAGAAATTACGCCGCGTCGCGCTAATTACCCAACCAGGGACTAGCGATCGTGACGTGTTAATCGATCGACGGTAATTTGCCGGAATGAGTTTTTTTTTTTTTTAAATCGTGAAATCTTTATGAGACTGTTTTGACGAGTTATTTGCATAATTTAAATTGCGACCGATTTCAGGATGTGTATTTTTTACGATTATTCAATTAACCTAGCTAGAATCGATCGTTAAACTCTCGTTCGACCAATACGCCTCAATTAACTATTAACGTTTCTCTCTTTTTTGCCACACGTAGTGAGCAAACCTATGATCAGTTTAATATTCTTTAGGAACCTTTCGATTCTTCGATTTTTGTGTCTAGTTACGCTGCGATACGTTTGGTAAATTTTAGAAAATATTCAAATTACAATGGTACATTGAAACTTATTCAGTAACTAGATCAATTATTTGCTGTTCACCTTCCTTCTGTATGATAGTCAACTTATACAAGAACAAGAATGTTTCCAAACTGAATTACAATTATTTTTTATTACTAACAACTATACCTAAAAGTTTACTGTCATGGCCCTTCACCTTGTTATTTTTATTAAGTAGAATTTCATATCATGACACTTGATATATACATCGAAATCGAATGGTTCATGAACATAGCAGGGGAGAGGTAAGGGAAAAGGGTCGAAAATTGCCCTGAAAATCTAAATATTAGATTTTAAAGAAATTCACAATTCTAATCAAAATTATTTTTTCAAAATTTTCTTGGGATTTAAGAAAAAATTGAAAAAGGATCCGAAATGTAATTTTTGCACCAAAGTAAATTATATCCTTCTATTTCTTTGTTTTGAGAAGAGGTGGGCAAGATTTTATATACTTTTGAAAAATTTTTTATTATTTTTGGCGGTTTCGAATTTTTTGAACATTCTTCATTTTTGACTTCTTCAATACACATAACAATTATTTTTCAATAGTTTTTTCATTTCGAAATATTTTTTGATAAATTTTTGATTTTTGAAAAATTACTGACTGTCAAACAAAATTTATTTCAAGTAGTATTTTTATTCTCAGTAATTTTTAAATATTTTCGATTTAAATAGCACTTCTCAACATTCGTTGTACTTCTTTTTTTGAGGGGAGGGGGAGAGGAATTTTTATAAATTTTTGATTTTTCAGCTGTTCCTAAATTTTTGAACAAGGTATCTAAGGGATTTTTTTCCATTTGAAAAATCACTGCTTTTTCAGTACCTTTTTACTAATTTTTCAGAAACCTCTCAACTACCCCCCCCCCCCATATCATCATTATAAAAAAGAAAAAATCAACGATGTCAAATTTATCATAGAAAAAATTTCAAATTCAAACTCCAAGCTGGCAGACTAAACTGACTTCACATGTTCTGACAATGCTGTCAATTCATAAAAAATCGCTAGTCTTTTATCAAAAATGAACAATTTTTTGTAATTTTTTCAAAATGATAAAATATTTTGCGTCTTCGATTCTTTCATTTTTTCACTATTTTCACTACCTGTTCGATATTTTGTAGAATATTTTTCATTTTTGACTTCTTAAATAATTTATAGTCATTTAAAACGCTTTTTTGTTTTTGTTTTTTTGATAAATTATTCATTTTTGAAAAGAAAATTATTTTAAATGTTTAACTTCATTTTGAGCCTTTCCTCATTTTTTATTTTTTTTTATTTTTCGACTTCTTCATTCCAATACCCTTTTTCCGGATCACTTTATCGAAGCTGAATTCAAGATTTTTCGACTGTTTTATAATTTCTAGGCAGATTATAACTTTTTCTAGGTAGCTCGATTTCTATAATTCTCTTAATGTGTTGACAGTAACAAAATTAATGTTACGCTTGGGACTGAATTTTGTGGTACTAGATCCATTTTTTAATGTTTTTGGATAAAGATGTGTCCTTGCTTATTTTCAAAATCACGTAACAGAGCACTTTTCCGAAAGGAAGTTCGTGTATGAGGTTCAGTAAAAATGCTTTTACACGATTTTTTTGTTATGATACTCGTAGTTCGTGTCGTGTGCCATTTCTATATATACTTACGTTATTATTATCATCATTATTTTTTATTTTATTTATTATTATTAAAATTTTTTTTTTTTTGTTAAAAAATTGTGTCATAGTAATCACTGAAGTCTGTACTTTGTCAAATAAATTACAAATAAATTGCATGTTGCTAACATTCAATATTGTGATGATGTGATCGTAAGCTTTGAATAAGCAAATAAATATTTTATTTAAAAAAGAAATCCCATTTAATTTCTCAGGCCATTTTTTTTTTTTCATTCATAGCTTACTTCTATTTCCTTATGCTGAATTTCAAACAACAACGATTAGAAAGCTTCAATAAATGTACTAAAGCTTTTTTCAAGGGAAAAAAAAAGAAAAAAAATGGAAATAAAAAATCTCATTTCTCCAGATTTTTTTGATGTTAATTAATTTGAACTTCATTTGGAAAATATGAAAATATTGCTAGTAAATGATACCTGAGGTGTAATTATTAAAAAAAAAAAAAATTTAATAAAAACAAAAAAATCATATAAATTTATATTTATATGTAAATTCTCTCCGAACTCCTTAGGAACAGCGAAGAGGCAACAGATATCCTGTTTCTCTTCCTTATAACCACTTCCCACCTTCCTTCCATTTAGTGTTCCTCTCTTTCTCTGTGCCTCTGGCCTTTGTTGCAGTACATGGTACGTTAATGAAGAAAAGAAAAGTAAAGTAAGTAAAAATGGTCATTATTTAAATTATGGTTATTATTGGAGGGGGGGAGGGAGAGACAACTTCGAAGACTCTTTCTCCAATTCTCGATCACCGTCCATCGAATACCTACCCATTTACTCATCTCCATAAATAACACATCGAGCCCCATACGATAAAAATCGAACACCTAAATCAATACACAACCCCATTACATCACGCCGCCAGCTCACCCAATATTTCCCATCTTCGAACCGATAAGAAAAGACATATAGGAAAAACAGCACACCGATAACCACTCCGCCAAACCATCGACAAAACCGCTATAACAAAAATAACATCTCCGAACCGGGCGTATTTCCCCTCGAAATTTATGTTTCTTTTTAATCTAGTCGCTTGTCAACAAGTATTCATTCTTCCATTCGATGCCTTTCTTCGCACACAATCGACCTTCTATATACCGATACTCTATCGCACCCATCCAGATCGTTATCGAAGACGTTTAAAAACGCGTTACCTAATTAGCCCGGACGAACGGAATTTCAAAAACAGGTAATGAACGATCCTCATCGACCCCCGTCGACCACCGACGCTTATAAATTACCGCGTATATTTCGGTAGTCGTCGTCGTCGTAACGGTACATTCGTCGTATTTAATAAAAAAGGAAAACCGCGTATCTACCGATCTAACGATATAATTAGTCGAGTCGTTCGATCGTACAGAGTACGCATTTAACCTACGCGTAAAATGTTTAATCAAGCCTTAGGCTCGCAGAGCTCATCTTTATTGAGGAAATTTTCTCGACGTATCAAGGTCGAGTGTAATACGTTGCCAGCTCGTGGAACATGCTCGAATGGTATTCCGTATGCGAAGATTTCATCACCTGCGTTTTCCCACCTTCTTAGTTCTAATTTAAATTTACGTTTCCTTTAATTAACACGTTAATTATCGCGAGCGTATCGCAAACTGTATGCAAATTGTTTTACAACTCTACAGGAAAGAAAAAGCTAGCTCAGTTGGCCTTATAAATAGGGATATTTTCGAGTCATATTGGCAACTTTACGAAAAACTCGTAAGCGACTCGACACCTTCGAAAGAAGAAATATTCGCCCACGACGTATAGGTAAACAACGGCTATCGTAAAAGGCCGAAGGTTCGTGCAAAAAAATCTCGAACGAGGTGAAGAATGAGAATAGAAAAAAAATGTCAAATAAACGCGATTTATTTTTCGACGTTTCTCAAAGAAGGAAAAAAAATCCGGCAACTTTTTGCCACCATCCGAGTTTTCCGTTCAAGCTTCTCAGGCGCGTTCGATGTTTTCACTCTTCGTCCCCGTGTGCCATTCTTCGACTTAGATAACAAGCTTCTGCTTAGTACAACTATCTGGGCCGACCGTTGTGTGCGTGCATAACGTGTACGACCCCCCCGATTTAAACGCGCCGAGAGGAAGGCGCGGTGGACGAATACTCCCGGGGATATAAACCTTCTGAATACAAATGAACTTTAACGTGAAGTTTTTCGCCCTCGTACAAGAGGGCTGCGTTTTTTTCTCCCCCGTTCCTTCTTCAGTCGTTGTTCGCTTTCGGTATAGCACGCGCGCCCGTGTACTCTAGGTACCTTCCCTCGCGGCTTATATACAACGCGACCTCGGCAATTCTTCTCCTTCTTTTCTTAAGTAATATATTAGCATAATGCAGTTTTATCTGAAGCTATTTTTTAAAACTTGAGTAATAGGTCGCTTTTTGTGGCAACTTTTACCCCTTTTTTTTTTATATTCGAACGCTCGCGCCCGACTCCGGTATTAATTATAGAACGTCGTCGAGCTGGAAGGGGCCCTCGTCACGTATAAGCCCTTTCCGGTGAAATAATAGAATTTTATAAACGCCTCCTCGCGCCTCTCGCCCTAAAAGTGCCTTCATTCGAGGTGCGTACTTCGCAAACCAGTTCCCTACATCCTTTGACATTTTTATTTGAGTTTTTAACGAACATTTAAGCTATTACAGACCACCTGATTTCAACAAGAGGGGTTAGGAAAGAGAGAAGAACCTTATACTTTAAGTTCTAGACCATTTGCAGCTGAATAAGCGAAGTTAAAGATAATTTATAGTTGACTGGTCAATGTGTACAATAATATTCACATATGTAATGCGAACACTGTATTGCTCCTTTGAAGAAATTCACTAGATATTCATAACTCCAAGAGTAGTTTTCTCAGACTTTTGGTTCGACTGATTCAAGTTTCAAGGGAGCTGCAGGGGTCCAAAACATTTAAAATTCTTGATTGTGGGTTTATATGATAGAGTGAAACGAGGACATCAATATACCAAAATTTCAGCTTCTTCAGTGTACTTGGAAGGAAAATCTATAAAACCATTTTGAGTAAATTTGGTATTATGAAATTCAACCCGCATCGATGATAATAATAATAATAATAATAATAATGATGATGATGAAGAAAAAAATAATTAAAATACAACTATCACATTTCACATTTTTCAAAATGAATCAGTTTATGCATTTTTCTTTCCAGTTTTCCGGGGGGAGGGGGGGGAAAGAATACTTTTTGTCACTCGTGATGAATTTGAGTCTTGAGGTAAACGCCTGCAATTAATTTCATCAACTCAAATCGATGGTCTATCAATATTTCTAGGGTCATCAAATGTTTCAGCATCTTGGAAAAATAAAAATTTCAGCTTCCATTTTTTCGTAATACTGTCATCGTGATTTTTAAATTGAAATTGTTTTCATAGTTATACTTCAATTCTGATGAAAAATAATTTCTCTTTTCCTACTAACTCAAAATAGTATAGTGAAATATCCACTTATGTTGTTTTTAAAAATCCATTAACAAATTTGAGCGTCTATTGGTTTCAAATGGACTCTATTGACAAACCTATCGATGAATGGTTTCAATCACTCTAGGACATATATGCTCAAAAGTATATTGGGTTATTTGTAGTTTTTTTTTTTTTTTTTTTTTTGAGGGATTTCTCTACTACATGCAACACCACCTGTCTGGGAACTGCTTTTGGCATTACTTCTAGACAGGCAGGGACACCTTGGCAACCGATCAACATCTCCACTGGGTTTCCCTCAGGCAGACAACTGTCCCCACTCTAGTTCCACCACATTGGACGTTCAACTATCGTACCTTATTCGCCTCTGGTAAGTTTCAGTGACTATTGCTATCCTTGGTCATACCTTCCCAAACGTATGTCTCCAACCATTACCCTGCGGCGCCTCTCTCCTCCTTCCGGAGGTTCTCAGCTAGATGCCTTTTACCCTCTTCTGACCTACTAAGCCCGCAGGCGAACTGGAGGTTGCACACTTTTGTCTGCATCATCCCACAGTACTCAAAGTCATAATGCAAGATAGGGATGATGCGCTATCAGTTCGGTGCCTCGGCCACGAGGTATAGTGAGTGTAATACTGGCCATAAAGCTACTCCATCGACTGTATGGGACTTGGAACTATGATACCCAGTCAGTCTTCAGTTTAAAAGCGTCCACCATCCGACCAATTTTAGTCTATTGTGCCTGAAAAACTCATCATTACCATCGTGGCTTCATAGGAACAGTAGCTGAGGTAATAACAACTTCGCAAATATATGAGTTCAGTACTTGACTTTTTTCAGATGAGTTCAGCCAACTACATTCGCTTTCACTAGCGTTTGTATTTTATTCTGATACGTTACGAATATTTTTCCGGACTCACCTGAAAAAATAAAACAATAAAAATAATGAATTTATATTCTCGATATTTTCCTCACCAAAAAAAAAAAACAACAACAACAACAAAATAAAATAAAATGCAGGTAAACTGACTTTTCATCATTTTTTTTTCTCTAATCACCAACACTCAAATTTGATAAAATAGTGAATTACACAATTTCCTGAATACATCTCAGCGTTTAATTTTTTTAGGGTTCTCAAATTGCTCAAACTTGATAAATATGGGCTCTTTTTTCCGAGTGTAATTGGTGAGAGGAGGGGTTTTTATCCTCAACAATTGGTAGGAGTAAATGAAAGCTCAAAAATTTTCCATTACGGTTTCATACGATAAAATGAGCTTAAATGACCAATATATTCAAATTTAAGCTTTCCTACTGGATTAATAAATTTCATGAATCGCTCTCATCCCTCACGAAATGTACTTGGAAACTTTAAATTTTGTATGTTGAGTAAATTAAGGACTAGAATGTTACCCCCCGAATTCAGACAAAAATGAATCTAATATGGCCGATAATCAAAAATTTAGGGAAGCTTGAGGAGTCTCAAATAGAAAAAAATTTGATGAAATAGAACTTCATGGAATCACTGAGGCCAAAAAGTAGGGAGGAGGGGAGGGGGGAATAAATGAAACTGAAATTTGCTGATTATGGATTCATATCGGGAAGTAAACTTGAATCATGAAGTTACGAAATGTCACCCTTCTAAGTTCGACTCAAGAGGGAAAATATCAGTAAAGGAGAGGGAATTCAGTTATGAAATCACTAAAATATCTTCTCACCAAATGTGCATAGAGCGCTCTAATATCACATGCACGGAAAATTCTGAACAACGATAAGACTCATGAAGTTTAGATGGGAATAGACCTGAAACGGCAAATAAATAAATTTTTTATGGAACTTTCCAGAGGACCTGAATGACTCGAATTTAATGAGAACATCATACAAACTTAGTTGAGTACATGAGAAGTGACATGTACAACATATGGAATCCAACTTCACACGTAGGTTTTGTAAAGAATAAGGAAGGTGCCTGTGTGAAGAAATGATCAGCATTATCAGCACATCTGCACCTGCTCCTATCAAAAACTCAGCTCTAATAAACCGCTTACGACATTTTTTTGAACAATTAACCGATGCTATTTCCACCGCCCAACTTCAACTTTCGTCGGTATCGAAAGGAGAAAAGCTCCCAACCGCAACGAGCCTTTTGATCGGTTTGATTTGCAAGCTTCGGCTTTCATTTCGAACGCGAGAAGGAAAAAAATTCAATTTTTGACGTCTTATTGCCTTCGACGGGCGTTACAATGGAAGAAAAAAACCGCCTCGAGAGGAAAACTAAATCGTATTTGGTATACACGACTCCGTATAAATGAAAAAGAAATCGGCTCCCGAGCAGCTGCCGCCGACGCCGGTTCTATTGTACTTTTCTTTCTGTGCTTTACCGAGCCGTGAGACGCTGTGAGGCTCGAAATCATTTACGCTCAGGTATATTAATTTTTATACGTTCGACGAATTATTATTATTCGGTAGCGAGCGAAATTTTACTTTTTTTCGAGTCTCTTTTCGGTTTTTTTTTTCTTCTCTCTCTATTTCATTTCCAACCGCGAATAAATAGGAAAAAGCGAATAACTAATATTCGACGTAGTCGCTGAGCTCGCCGAAATTAATTTCCACTCATTTTCCTACGCTTCAATGCGGACCACGTGGTGAGTAGTGAAATTTGCGAAGAGATTAATTTTTTCGATGGTGTCGTTCGCCTTATTTTAAATCTCTTTTTTTGAATCACTTCAAAAGAAAATCGTAGAAAGTTGTTTCAATTGTTAATCGAATTTTTCATTAATGTGCGAAATACTTCGATCCACATAATTTTCCAAGACACGTGGGAGAGGGGTGAGGAATACTCTATTTTTTTTAATCATTCAACCTTGAGGTACCACCTCTACGTTCACCCAGCTACACCAGAAATTCCGTATAATGATTTTAAAAAAAATTCATTCAGAGGGAATTTCAGAAATCGTTTAGAGATAATTTATTTCAAAAATATTTTCGAAAACTTGCAATACCTCAAAACTCTAGCCACCTCCCTTTCAACCCCTCTCTCACACTAGAAAATTCGAAATCACAACAAAGCTGCTAATAGGAGGTTCTGAAAAGTCAACAAATTGCCCTGTAATTTGATTTTACAAAATATATCGAAATTAATAACTGTTCAAGTACCATCTCCTTTTCTCCCTTCCCACTGATACAAACTCCATGGGGCGATTTTAATGAATATGGGTTTGGGAAAATCTTAAAGCTTCCCTAAATTCCGTAAAAATTTTATTTTAAAAAATGTTCCCAACCCAAATCACCCACCTCACCGCACCCAAATAAAACTCAAAACCGAGACAAAATGGTAAAATTATGATGGTAAAAGTCACCTACTAAACCTAAGTTCCATCTTTAAAAAAATTTCTAATGAATCAACCTTGAAATTTCACCTCCAACAGGGAATTTCAATAAGTTACCCACTGTCACGAAATTTTATCTTGAAAAATTGTCTCGAAACCAATCAATTTTGACATACAAACGTTGATGCCAAAAAATCCATAGAAATGGGTTACAATGTACTCCTAAAAATAAGGTATCTTACGACTTCGAGATTGAGAAAAATTTTTCGAAATTTAGGAACTGAGGTTCCATTTTTACTTACTTGAAAATATTAAACTTGGTCATTTAAAATTAATGGTTCGAGGTTCCAAGAAATTACCAAGTAATTAAATTTTTTTTCGAAACTATGAGAAAGTCTACAGTAGTAGCTCAGTCTCGTCTTTCTAGTCTCATAGGACTATGAGGTAAAAAATTTAATTCACCGTTAATCGAGAAACTTTTGCAAAACTCCAACACAACTTCGGTAGTTTGGAAGCTCTTATACATGTGAGGCAAATATTACACGAGACCGGTCATCGAGGGAAAAAATTTCAACTCGTTAAATACTAATTAAAATCGCGTACGAGACGATATAAAAAGCAAAAAGATAGGGAAAAAAACATCACACACCATCGAAAGAAGACCCATTAAAAATGCTTTTATCTTCACCAACGCCCACAATAACGACCTCGCCCAAACTGCCAACGTATATAAAATCCACATCGGTAATGAAATCGTTCGAATGCGCGCACAAGTTCGTACAGTCCATTAAATTAAGGAAAATAATTAGATCGCCGGAGATCGTATAATTTAACGACTCGATCGGAACGGAAATATCGACATTTATTCGATGACCCTTGACACGACGCGTCCACCAAGGTAAATAAAGAGCGCGCGTACGGTCACCTGTATCGTCGTAGCGCGGCTGGAATTAAACGAACGTCGGCCAAACAAATTCGATCGTTAAAACTAAGTGACCGTGAATTAGTTCATTCGAAAAGCTGCGTTCTCTTCGGGTACAACGTACGAGCCACGAGTACTCGTAATTTAAAATCGATAACCTTTTTAACATAAAATACCCATCTACGTACTTGCCTAAGATGGATCGAAGAACGAAGCAAAAAAAAAAAAACAACAGGGAAGAAACCTTCGAGTACAACGCCGATGAAGAATTATACTCGCATTCGAAACACTTTTATTACGGGCATTAAAAAAAGAAAGAATAAGAAAAAAATAACGAAACAGTATTATAAGCGCACCGGTCTGATGACCGCTAAAACTGTAAGCTTTTATGATAATTACCGAGCCTGTGGCCATTATACGCGGCGCGCGCACCATGCATCGAGGGCCCAAGCGGTCGATTACGATTGCTTATACTCATTATAAGAAAGAAAGAACGTTGCAACGGCAGCACAGCGATCTATAGAAAGAAGCCAATTATTAAAACAAAACTAAAAGCCAGGCTAAGGTAAGCGGAAAAACGCCGCAGGCGGATGCTTAATTAATGGTCTCTATGACTGTCTATTTTTACGAGTTCTATTTTCGAATCTCAACACCATCGCTACCATACCGCATCGATCTGTACCATCGAAAAAAAACGAAGCATCCAGATCATTTGTAGGACCGCCGAATCACGCTCTCAGCGGTCCACGTAATTCGCCCAAGCCTAATTACCGGTGTTGCCCTCTTTCTTTATAAGGGAGGTATGATATTTGTCGCCGATCATTGACGATAACGGAGATGTAGAGGTATGAGGCTGTTACTCATTAAGCTGAATACATCTGCGAATACTGTTGAACAGCGGGTTGCTAAACGTTGACGTGCAATGGAAAGACGAAAGTTTGCTGGATGAATAAAGTAGCTTCAAAATTAGAAATGAATATAATGAGGATGTTAGTGTATATTATCAAAGCAGAATTTTGTTTGTGAATACCATTTAAAGTATCCATTCAATTTCCAAGAGAAAAAATGATTTTTTTTTCAAAAAAAAAAAAAAAAAATTATTGAAAAAATTTTTTCAATTTAAAAAAAGTTTTGTTTCATTCTTCAAAAAAAAAAAAAAAATTTTTTTATTGAACGCAATTACATATTTCATTTAGTACTTTATTAATATCACTTTTTTTTAAATTTAAAAATAACTGAATAATAGTTACACACGCCAAAAAAAATAAAAAATAAAAATAATAAAAAATAATCATGTTTTTCAAGATTTAAAAAATCATATTTTTTTTAATTTACAAAAATAATTTTTTTCATAATTTGAAAAATTGTTTTTATTAATTTGAAAGAATTATTTGTTTTTCAAAAAACTGTAAGTTATAAATACAAAGAAGCTCTCATTTTTTATTTTGAAAACAATCATATTTTTAATCAGAATTATTTCTATGATTATTTTTTCAATCATCAATACAGGCACCATTATTTTTCATTTCAAAAAAAAATAATGTTTTCATCATTTTTTGGTACAGATAATTGATTTTTTTTTTTTGGAAAAACTGGCTTTTGAACACTTTTTTTTTCAAGAAGAAAAAAAACACTTCTCTACATGGAACGATGATGTTTATTTCTTTATTAAAAAAAAAAAAAAAAAATTTCTGATTTTTTTGATAATTTTTTTTTTTTATAAATTGACGCCATGTACCGCCTGGGCTAGAGGCGTGCTTAAGTAGGGTTACAGGAGTGGGTATAAGGCGGTTGAATGGAGGAAATTCAGTGAGTGGAGTATACGAGTGAAATCATTTTCCAAAATGTATTGAATTTCGTGTTTAGAAAAGTTAGAGTTTCTATGAATGGTGTATTTTGAGCATTCTAGGAACATTACATGTTTCACAGATGGAATTGTTTTTATAACTTAGAAAAAACGATTTTTTATGATTTTAAAGACTCTTCACTCCATCCAACCCGTCCACACTGGGCGTGAAAGTCTTAATAATTACATGTACAGTATGATTAAAAAAAGTAATTTTTTAGTTTAAATCATTTTTTTTGTCCTCAATTTGAAAAATCCCATATCTACCTTATTTAAAAAAAAAAAAAGTTTTTTAATAAATAAATAAATAAATAAAAAACATAATTTTTCGATTATCAAAAAATTCTATTTTCAATTAAAAAAAAAATGTTGAATTTTGAAGTAGGTATAAATTTTTGTTGAAAAAAATCAATTTAAAAAAATGTTTTTTATTTTTACTTTTTTCAAGAGGAAAAATATTTATTTTTTTATAATTTGGAAAGAAACATATTTATTGCAATTTCGTGGAAGTCACATTTTGCAACTTCAAACAATAATATTTAAAAAAATATATATATACAATAATTTTTTAAATATAGAATATCAAATTTAGGATAATTGATAATTTTTTTAATTTGAAGAAATTATCAAGAATCAATAACACCTTAACAGAAATTATGTAAGAAAATACCAAAACCTTTCGAGATTTTCGAGTTTGATTTATGAAATTCGTATTTCCATCCTTTCCCTTCCCTTCTAGTGTATTTATTTTACCCCAAAATACACGATTTTTCAGCCGAAAAAAAAAAACCAAAGAAAAAAAACTTCCATCCTACGTAATCTATCAGGATTAGAAAAGCCACCGCGTAGGAGCAACGAACGGAAGTCGCGAAACGAAGTCAACTTTAATCCTTCCAACTTGTCATTTAAAAGCTGCCAAAACTCGCCTCGCGCGATTCCCAAACCTCGTTACAAGCCGACACGTAGAGGGTGGGTTGCGGCAGCGGGTGGAAGCCGTTTACAACCCTCGACACGATATTTTCGAATAAATTTCAAAGCGTGAGAAATGAGCCGTTACCGTTCGCCGGTCGCTGATGGACTGGATATCGTCAAAAAAGGTCCCGGTGAAAAACTAGCGGAATACGTGTCGGACGGAAAAACTATTTCGCGAAATCGCTATAATATACGCTTATTTTTCCTACGCCTCGTCTCGCCTTCGGGTTACGGCGCGAATTACCATTCGCAGATATTTCATCGATGACCTCCCGCGCTTCGGTCGGATTTACAAAAATAACTCGCGGTATGAATTATTTCCGAACGATGCGAAGCCCTTTTATGGGCACTTTTCGAGCTGCGAAACCGAGATTAGGGGACGAATCGGTTTATCAAAATTGACGCCTCTCTCGATACGAAAGCTGAGGGTCGCGAGGTTAATCGAAGCTACTTTTTATCAGGCCAAAAGCAACCTCGACTTCGCTACATTCTCGAATGTAATGAGAACAGGCGAATTTGTAATAAAAAACCTTTCAATTTAAACCGACGAACATCACTAGGGGCGAATCTGGATTTATTTTCAAAATATAAGCCACATCGATATTATTAAATGGTGGATTGAATCTGATGAAAAATGAACCGAATGCTAATCATCATATTTTAGGATTTCCGATATTTTTGATTATCAGCCCCTTCAAAATCAGGAATAGGCAAAATTTTTACACTGATTTTTTTTCAAGCTACAGAAGTGTAAACTCGATTCTCAACTTCAAATTTTGAGATTTGCGAAATTTTTATTCCCTAGTTCCTTCAATACTGAAAATAGGCAAAATTTTCTCAAGACCTATTTATGAAATCGATTCCCATGATGAAAGTTCAAGATTGCTGACTTCACCGATTATTAGCCCCTTCTCCATCGAAGACATGGCACATTTTCACATAAGCTTATTTAGAACTTTTTACAACCAAACCACAGATAAAACTCATAAACCGAATTTTGCAATTATGTTACGAAATCTAATGTTTCCATTTTCCTTCCTGGCGAGAATTGAGTTATACCCACCCTTCGAAGATTTCCGATCGCGTGAGAGTCGATATTTTATTCGCTTCTAATCGGCATCCCATTCGTTCCAACAACTTCGCCGGAATCGACTATAATGTGGCACCTTCGCCAAATTCATTCTCCCATTAATTCCGTCCACCCTATTTTAACGGCGGAAAAGGAGAATTCGTTGCGCGTTAAAGAAATGACGTAATTTTATCCTTTACCTGAATTATTTGCCGTTTTTAATTTAAGACTAAAATAATGCATTCGGGAAGAAGCTCGTATATTATCGGTATAAACGAGCCGGGCGCAGAAGATGGCGGGACCGAGGGGGAGAGGGCGGGACGAAGTTATTTTTTCTAATAAAATAGAAAAATTACGGTTTAGATTTAAAGCCATTACTCTAAGGCTTTTCTTATATCTTCTAACGTAATCTGAAAAACGTTTTGCTCATAACGCGAACAGCTTCGAATAATCCTCGGTAAGTAAGTAAATTCGTCTGTCTTTCCGCCATTATTCTTATCTTTTATTCCCATTCCGTTTCTCGTAAATCATTCGGGTTCTTTTTCTCCTATTTTTATTTCTTTTCCGTTTTTCGCGTTCATTTTGTTCTCATTTCGCGTACGTATTTTGCGAAGGGGGCAAGGGACCTTTTTTCGTCGTTCTTCAACCGAACCCTTATATCACGTCGAATCGTTTTCCACTCTGTACTCATTATTAAATTATTTCGTACGGTCGTATTTTTTTCCTGCGTAACTTTCGTTACTTCCTTTCGACGAAACCTAAATTAAGCGCGAAACAAAAAGCACAGCACGTCCCATCCGGCCAGAAAAGGGAGAAAAGACAACGTTGTCGTAGTACGTTCTCAAACGGCGCTAATCGAGTTGCAGCGAAGTTGGCAACGACTCGATTCCCGAGCCCCTTCGCGAATTAACTAACTTATACCTAAACTTTACGACGCCGCGTAATGGCTTAACGAACGTCGTTCCACTATCTGTTCGTGTCTCGTATAGCAACCAGTTGGGATTTCCCTGTTCTCGGGCTTCGTTCGCTTCACCAAATCTCATTACAAATTGGCGAAAACTTTTACCAAAGAAATCGACCGACGTGACGACGAACAAAATACCTCGACGAAGGAGTGAGAAAAGCTTTTCTTTTGTTTTTTCCCCGACTTAACGTCGAATGACATATTGAAACGTCGCCGATAACATCTTCGCGTCTAGGACGAAAAAAAAAGTAAAATCTGCGACGCGGTAAAATTCTCGCCTTCATAAAACGATACGTCACTCCCTCTACACGACGAATTTAACGCCGGCATTTCGAGTCAATATCGTTTCTTATCAACCTTGAATGCGATCACCGCAGCTACCCTACATCTTAGGCGTCCGCTTCGTCAAATCCGTCCTCATCAATCATTTAAAAAACGACGCCGGCAACACGCGAATTACGGGGGCCGACGTCGTCGTCCTCGTGCAACATGTGGTCTTTTAGTATAGCGTCAAATCGAGCGCCTCAGATGCTATCCCTTTTCTCGACGGCGAGAAGAAATCGCCTGTGCACCGAGCGAATGAACAGAAGAAGAAAAAAACTTTATCGCGAGACAAATTACTTTATAACGAGGTCCGGCCTTACTTCGCAGACATGGCTCCGTACTTGCGTCTCAAGCCGCGTCAGGGGGTTACCCTACGTGAGCTCGTATCACTAACGCGCAGTTGAAAGGTTTCGTTTTTTATTTTGTTGCGGACAGCGTACAGTAGCACGCCAATCGCCATTCTAACCAAACATATGTGCAAAAATCGAAGCACGATGTTGCAGTGAAAAAAGACTAAAAAGTAAAAAGAGTGATAACTTCAAAAACATAATATTTTGACTTATTTCCTGGAAGCTCAATTTTCCAAAATTTTCGTCGAAAGCCAAATTTTCTTAAATTTGGGGTTTTGGAGCTTCATAAGGACCTAAATTCTAAAAGTCAATCAATTTCAATTCAGCAACTTCAAAAACATATATTTCGATAGGAACGATTAGATTTTCGTCAGAAGCCTAATTTTCAAAAATTCGGGTGTTTTAGGCTTCGCTTGATGTCAAATGCAAAAAATTATTCGGAATTTGAAATCAGCAACATTAAAAATATATAATTCAATATGAATGATCAACATATCCACCGAAGCCCAATTTTCTCGGATTCGGAGTTTTGGTGCGTCATAAGGACCTAAATCTTAAAACTCATTCCAAATTTCAATTCAATACCTTCAAAAACAGTTAATTCGATACGAACTATGAAATTTTCACCTGAAGCCCAATTTTCCAAAATTTGGAATTGTTCGAATCTAAAAATTCATTCCGAATTCGAAAGCAGCTATCTAAAAAACATAAACTTCAATAGGAACGATCAACTTATTCATCAAAGTTTAATTTGTCAAAATTTAGGTTTTGGGAGCTTCTTGAAAATTCAAGACTCGATCTCCTCCAGAATTTCGAGAACAAAGTGAAGTCTTGAGTTTTAGAGTTTTTTGATACCATGAAGACATTACACTGTCAAGAGAGCAGAGACAAAATGTTAAGACTCTTGAATCAACATCCCGAAAAATTGGGACTCTGGTATCAAGGTTTTAAGAATTCAAGAGACGATCTCATATTGAATTTTTGAAATTTTTCACTACATGGCACAAAGTACATTAAGAGATTACTCAATACAAGAAATAAATTTCAAATTTAATCATTATGCTGTCGAGAAGACATTAAGTTTCGAGACTCTTACGTTTCACATTAGTATTCAAGATTCACAAGGTATGAGTTATGAAGTTTTGAATTTCGAAAATTTCCAAGGCGCGAAATCAATTTCAAATATAGATTTTATACTTTCGAGCAAGACAAGATGAAATTTCGAAGCGCTAGAATCAAGCTCTCAACAATTCAAGACTCGATCTTGCTTTAAGATTAGGAGATCTTTTGAAATATGAATCATGAATAACTGAATTTCGAGATTTTTCGATAGCAGAAATCAATTTCGAAATTATGCTATCAAGCAATACAAGATGACATTTCGAGACTTTTGAATCAAGTTCTTAACAATTCAAGACTCGATTTGGAAATGAATTTCGAAAATCTCTCAATATCACAAAAAAAGACATCTTGTGTTTTGAGATTTTTGATACGAAAAATAAATTTCGAATTCAGACAGTGAGCTGTTAAACGAGACATTACGAGATTTTGAGACTCTTGAATGAAGATGTTTGAAATTTAAGACTGTCTTGGTCTCGCATTCAATTTTGAAAATCTTAGCATATGAGATATATTAGACATCAAGTCTTCAGTTTCGAGATTTTTTGATGCGAGAAATCTATTTCGAATCCAGACATTATGTTGTCAATCAAGTCAAGACGGAAATTTCGAGACTCTTGAATCAAGTTCTTGATAATTCAAGACCCAGTTTCGCATCAAGTTTGAAGAATTTTTTGATATCAGTCACGAAGTCTTGAGTTTCGAGATTTCGAGATTTCAATACGAGAAATGAATTTCTAAATCAAAAATTACGTTGTCAAGTAAGACAAGATGGAATTTCGAAGACTCTTGAATCAAGTTCTTGAAAATTCAAGACCCAGTTTTGCATCAAGTTTCAAGAATCTTTGGATATGAATCACCAAGTCTTGAGTTTCGAGATTTCGATATGAGAAATGAATTTCTAAATCAAAAATCATGTTGTTAAGCAAGACAAGATGGAATTTCGAAGACTCTTGAATCAAGTTCTTGATAATTCAAGACCGAGTTTCGCATCAAGTTTAAGGAATCTTTCGATCTGAGTTACGAAGCCTTGAGTTTCGAGATTTCAATACGAGAAATGAATTTCTAAATCAAAAATTACGTTGTCAAGCAAGACAAGATGGAATTTCGAAGACTCTTGAATCAAGTTCTTGAAAATTTAAGACCTAGTTTTGCATTAAGTTTCAAGAATCTTTGGATATGAATCACGATGTCTTGAATTTCGAGATTCCGATATGAGAAATAAACTTCTAAATCAGACATTATGTCGTACAGCAAGATAATACTGCATTTTTGAGGTTCTTAAATGTCTTCAAAATTCAAAACTCAGTCTTACAGTCAAGATTTGAGAATCTTTCGATATGAGGTATTAATAATTGAGATTTAAGATTTTCAATGGGAGAAATGAATTTCGAATTTAGACAGTATGCTTCTGTCAAGCATGACAATACGAGATTTTAAGGTTCTTGAATATTCAAGACTATCTTTCACACTGATATTCAAGAATTTTTCAATATGAGTCATATGATACAAGAAATAATTTCAAATCTAGACAATAGGTAGTCAAGTGAGACAATATGATATTTTAAAACAACGGAGGTCTTGAACAGACTTGTCTTGAATTCTGAGTTTTATCAATACAAATATTATCCCAAATGAGGAGATCTTTGAAGGCAAACTTGATGAGAATATACAAGGTAATAAGTTCAAATAGCGTTTGGTTTATTGTCAGGAAAAATTCAGTACTTAATTTAACATAGCATACTTTCTCATTCATTTCATGAAAGCTCTACAAATATAGACTGTTTCCATTTCTCTATTACTTCCGAGTCGAGAAATCATCTCAAATTTCCAGATTTTTTTCAAAACGAAATTTAAGACAAAACGAGATATCCAGTCTCAACGACAATACGGCAACCCTACGCGGAGCTGATCGGTCGCGTTAGCTTGGATTAGGAAATCGATAGAAATTTATTCTCAATTTCCGATCCTTCAAAAGCACCGTGCTTGACTGGTATGGATATGGTACGCCGGGTCACGATACCAAGCCTTAGCAATTTTTCACGTATTCACTTTGTTATGCTAATTTTCTAATCTTCTCTTTCGACGTACGACGTACTCATATTTCACACCGCTCCGGCCAGCTACCTAGCTACACCGTGCCTTTGAATATCGTCGGCGACGAGCGCGCGCACCGTTGAGCTCGGATTATTTCACGGTACGCCGGCAATATAATCCGGCCGCGTATTCGTAATATCGAAACGCCGTACACGTTTCACCGATAAACTATTGCGGATGAAAAATTCAAACATCGCAAACGCGAAATTGTAAAAGTTTAATGCGAAATTGTGAAAAACCGATTGAATAAAATACTTCCGCCATTCGTACCTTCGATTTGGAATTTATTCCTTTCGCGCCGCGTATTTAGAAGAAAATTTCTTTCGGCGTTCCCTTCCCTGTCTCGCGGCCTTTTTCCGGACCGCGTTAAAAAACAATCGCGCCTTAGCCGTCGCCGAAACGAGCGACGTTTATATAAAGGCGACGACGAAAAAAATACACGCGGATTTATACCATCGACGATATCGTGTCAATAGGGATTGAACTTGAAAAGCCCCGGTGAAAAAGTCGACACAAAGAATTACGTTGTCAGGAGGAAGATGAAAAAAAAAACCTTCGAACGTAACCGACGGATTTGAAAACTAACGCCAAAAAGCTTCGTCGCGTCGAGCCGACAAAAGCTTCTCCTATAGTCTGTACCTCGGTAGCTGCGAATACATTAATTTCTTCGCACGCCCGTATTTTCACATTTCCTCCGCGGCTTCCTCTTTATTTGCGAGACGCCACGTTTTAATCGGTACATACGAAACAATACGCCGACGGGTCGATTTCCATATACTAGTCGAATAAAGGTCTAGAACGAATTCGAAAAGGCAATAGCATACGAAGGGGAAGGTTTCGACTAAAAGGTGAAAGTAATCGAGCCGAACGAGTGTTGGCAGAATAATCAACGAATGGAGTATTCCACTTTGAGTAAAAAGCTGTTACAATAATTATCAAAGCTGAAAATTGTCTATTTTCGATTTCGAAGAAGCCATCTCCCAATACATCTACGAAAATTTTGAAATTTTATCGCTCTCATCGTCTCCATTCCTAAAAAACTATCGAACAGTTTCACGAATAATTTTAACTAACCTAAAATTTGAAGGCGCTGATAACCTAAACAGTGGCAACTCTTGAAATATAGTCAAGAAAATTCGTTTTATTCTTCCGCAGTTGTGAGAAAATTCGTGAAAAAATTTTACCCATCTTCAATTCTGAAGAGGCTTATAATCGAAAAAGGTCACAAATGTGGAAATCTATCCGCGAAAATTCATTCTGAGTCCAAAAATACATACGTGAGCATTTTGCCTATCCTCAATATTAAAGGGACAATAATCAGAGATGTCTTTAATTATAGAGGCTTGCTTCTAGCTCCAGAAAGCTTCAAACTAACTCATGCAAAAATTTTGTCCATCTTTAATACTAAAAAGGCTGACGACTGAAAAAATCACGAATCTGAAAATCTGACCACGAAAATGTATGGTGTGCCCAGAAAGCTTCAAAAATGCATATATATGAACATTTTGCCTATCTTGAATATTGAAGGGGCTGATGATAAGAAATAGAATTACTGAAGTCACTTTTGTTTCCAGGAAGCTTACAAAAAGTAATTTCGAAATTATACTGTCAAGCAAGACAAGACAACATTTCGAGACTCTTGAATCAAGTTCTCCAAATTCAAGACTCGATCTTGCTTAAAGATTTCGGAATCTTTCAATATATGAGTCATAAAGAACTGAATTTCGAGAGATACAAGAAATAAATTTCGAAATTATATTATCAAGTTGGACAAGACGACATTTCGAGACTCTTGAATCAAGTTCTCTGAAACTCAAGACTCGATCTTGCTTACAGATTCCGGAATTTTTCAATAAATAAGTCATAAAGAACTGAATTTCGAAAGATTCAAGAAATGAATTTTAAAATTATGCTGTCAAGTTAGACAAGACGAAATTTCGAGACTCTTGAATCAAGTTCTTAACAATTCAAGACCAATACTGCCTATCTTCAGTACTGAAGGGGGTTCAAAACAAAAAAAGTGAAAATTATATAACCAAATTAAGGATATCATTTCTTTACTAACAAACCTTCAAAAAAGCTCGTGTGAAAATTTTGCCTATCGTAAATATTGAAGGGGCTGATATAAAAAGTCGCAAATATTGAAATCTAGTTATTCAAGTCCCTTCTCTTTCTAGAAAGCCTAAAATACGTTCACGTGAAAATTTTGCCTATCGCGAATATTAAAGGGATTTACTTTGAAAATTGTCAGAAATCTTGAAATCCGATTCCTGAAGTTTTTTTTTTCGAGAAAATTTCAAAAAACTCACGTAAAAATGTTGCCTACCTTCAGCATTGAAGGGGCTAATATTAAAAAAATGAAAAGTAGGTAAACGAATTACGTATATGTTTCTATACTGAACAAATTTAAAAAAGTTCATGCGAAAATTTTGTCTAACTTCGATGTTACAGAAGATGATGAATAAAAAAAAAATCGAAAATCCAGAAAACCAATAGTAGGGATCAATAATATTTCTCTCCAGCTTGAAAAAAATTCAGTGAAAATTTTGCCTATCTTCCATATTGAAGGGGCATATAACGAACAACGTTTAGAAATTTTTGTGGTTCTGTTCTCGAAAAACTCTAGGAAGGCTCAAATGCAAGCTCTACGACATTTCGTATCCTCTATATTGAAAGAAGATTTTTTTTTCTCAATAAAGATTTACTCATCCCATCGAAGGCATTAAACATAAATAAACTCGTACACTTCGTCGACATGCAATACCTACTGTCATTACCATTTCAAATATGAGATGATTTTTTCACTGTTTGTAAAGAAATAGCTGACCACCAGGTCTGACCCAATTCCACGTACTCATGGTTAAACTAAGCCGTCACAATTCTGGTATCTCAACGTCAACAATGATTTGCTCCTGAACTACCGTCACAACCCTTCGAAAACGTCTCCGAGCGTAATTCCGACCACCTTAAATTTCAAATCCGCTTACATACCTTTAAAATACGCCAAGAAAAGCGTCGACAAAACGCTCCTTGGCGTATTATTAAATTAATCTTCGTCGTCATCGCATTCATAGACATACTATACGTTTATGAAAACACTCCGAAGACAACACCAGTCGTCGAGAGAAACCAGCAGATTACGATACAGCTGAGACTCCGTAGGGCTGCGTAGCTGTCGAAAATCGTGAGAACTATTTGCGAATAATTACACTATCGCGTTAAGAATGCGCTCCATGAGCTCCGGCGTATAAAAACACCTCTCTTAAGAATTACGATACGGATGCTCCAAAAAAATTCCGAAGCGACTACCGTACCTTATAACCTGTTCGCGTCACCGTCAACCTGCTCCTCTTAGCCCATAAGCTCAGCGCGATAAATCAAATAACTCGACATAAATCTAAGTTCATTACCGACACGATATTAAAACGATGTCATTATATGAATGATAAAAGCCATATAGGTAAGAGCAACTGGTCCGAGATAAATTAACCGCGACGCGATACCGAATCAAATAATATTTCATCGCGTACCGTAATACGCCGAATGGCGTACACGACGTACCCTGCCGATATCTTACGTACATCTATCGCACCGGTACAACCATACTGTATATCGTTTTCGCAATCAAGGGATACCAGCAATTTCCATTAGCCGAGCCCCGGTTATAATAACGCTTCTTCCCCCCTGTGATTGTTTGCCGCGCCGCAACGGTAGTCGAGTATAATCCTGCGTATCCTGTACTACCGGTATCGATGTGTCTATTGCGAACTCTATTACGTACAGCTTTCGCAAACTCTCAGACTCAACGTACGCTCCATGGCGATGGCGTACTTAACGGGGGCCGACTATTAATTTCGCTCGCTTATCGAATAAATCAAAACCCGTCCTCGTACTGCACCTCGTCCCTCTCTTTCGACTTCCACGTAAACGTGGTAGAATTTTTTACACGTCATTCACACACACCGTATACACGTAGGGTAATCGGTACGGTGCCCACGTACCTTCGAATAGAGAAAAATACCCGTATGTCAGAATGCACTCTCCCTTCCCCGTTTCATCTGATTTTCCACGTATTCGTTACATCCGAACTAACAACGCGGAGAACGATGGGAATAGGAAACAAATTGCCCAGAGCTTGGCCAATCTATTGTGACCCAGACAACATTTTGCTAGGGGAGAAAAATTCTCAAAAAATGAAAGAAATACCCAAAAATACAACCATGCAAATAAGCTTGTAATTCAAACAACCATCGTTTTAAAAAAGAACAAAAATACAAAAAAAAATCTGAGTCAAGATACCACAAAACACTAAAACTTCCAGACCATTGGCTAACTCCTGAGGTGAGAGCTGAAGAGGCCGAAAATGGATATGAGGTAATAATGAAACTGATGACGTCATTACAATCAACACAAAACCCTTCGAAAGAGAGCTAAAAAATTAAATTTTCCAAAAATAGCAAAAAAAGGAGAAAATTGAGTACACTACCAGTTTTGAAAATTTTTTTGAAATGTACAATTGAAGTGATGAACAAATAAGGTTTTTATGAAACCAGAAATATGCAAAATAGAATAATTTTTTCTTATGTTATTTATAGTAAAAAATTTTTACAAAAAAAAAAAAAAAAAAAAACGAATTTTCAATTTTTAGACAAAATCGACGGGACTAACAGACTTCTTATGAAACTAATTATAGATTCAGAATCTACATTGAATTTCCAATAAATTGACTTCTCACTCGACTCCCATTCATACAGAGAAAATACATTAAAAATGGCGGGGGAGGGGAGGCTAGTCAGAGGAAGCTTTACTTTTTTATTAATAGTTCTTTATATATTTCAAAAATTTTCCACAATTTTTTTGGACGTTTTTCCTAATTATTCATTTGTTGAGTCAATTAAAAACGATAGCCCTTACAGCTTGCCTGATTCGTGAAGGAGGGGTCAGGGGATGGTGCGGTGTTCAAATATGTCAAATATCCAACTTTTTGGTAAATACATTCGTATGAAAATCACTAAAAATTTAACGAAAGACTCTTCGTGAAAATAGGCAAAAAAATTTTTTTTTTTTGAACTTTGATTCAACTCATAATGGAGATTCAGTCAAATTTTAATAGAGGTGGGGGAGAAAGAAAAATAGCTCAAAATTCTTTTGGTGCTCTTCATATGAAAGTCAGTCAAGGACACTTTCTAAAGGAAATGAAGGGGAGTCTGAAAACAGAAACTGGGTTTTGAGGAGTATTTAAGTAATGAAATCTCTGAAATCTTCTATAACTCCTCTTTAAATCGATCTTGAAAGCTCAAACTTTATATGTAGAGTTGATCGGGGAGCAGAATATGATGCTTTGAATTTAGGTTGAAATAGATCTAAAATAGCAATTTGAATAAGGTTTGAGCAGCTTCAAATTGCTAAAATTTGATATAATAAGGACTCATATGATTACTGTGGCCAAAAGGTACATCATATTTTACATTCAACGTCATACGTGATGTTTGAGGAGATAAAGAGGAGGCATTTCCTACGAAATATGGTAGATTGGTGGGGTGAGGGGGGAGAGGTGTATAAACGAAAACTAAAATTTGCTAATTATGGATTCACATGAGAGTGTGAGCTCAAATCATCAAGTTCTAACAATTAACGGTAGACAGCTGAGGAGCAGCTTTTTTCTTCCTAGGGGAACTAATTTAAAATGTTTTAACCGCACATTCTATCTTTTGTTCTCACCATATAATCATTTCTTTCCCATTTTCTTCGTCTTGCTTCATGAGTCAAGTCCATTAATTCATATAATTTCTTTTTTGAGTTTTGACACATTACTTTCATATTTTTCTGACACATCTAAAATCGAACCAATCAAGGTATTTTAGGCAACATTAATTAATCTGCATGAATGAGAGTCGAGTGAGAAGTTATTTTATTGGAAATTCAATGTAGATTCTGAATCTCTAATTAGTTTCATAGGAATTCAGTTAGTCCTATCGATTTTGTCTGAAAATTGAAAATTTGAGCACAAAATTCGTGTTTTTTTTTTTTTGGTAAAAATTTCATGCCATAAATAGCACGAGAAGAATGAGTCTATTATGCGTATTTTTGCGTTTCACAAAACCCCTTTTGTTCATCACTACATTCGTGATATTTCAAAAAAATTTTCCAAAGCTGATAGCGTACTCGATTTTCACCTTTTCTTTTTTTTGCTATTTTTAGAAAATTAATTTTTTTATTTCTCTTTTGAAGGGTTTTGTGCACGAACGGGATACAGTTACTTGAAATTTCAGTTTTATGACTATTCCAGAAGTTTCCTTTCGATACATTATGTTTCAAAGACCAACATCTTTTTCATCCTAGAGCTATTCTGTTAAAGCCCAAGTGACAAATATATTCAAATTTCAGCTTCTTAAGTCAATTTGGAGGAGAGTTAGAGCAAACGAAAGCTTTTCGAGGTGGTATCATACAAAGACATTATATGAATCGTCCATATCTCCCCACCAAATGGACGTAGAAAGTTCTAACTTTGTATGTCGGAGATGAAAAATATGCAAAAATAAAAAAATAAAATTGCGATAAAAAATCCAAAAATGAAAAAATGCTTAAAAATAAAGAAAAAGAACCACAAATAAAAACAAAAGTCAATCAAATTTTTTTTTATCGTATGTGAAAATGAAAAAAAAGCAAAAATTGAATAAAATTAAAAAAAATGAAATATTACCAAAAAATAAAAAATTGCTCAAAACTAAAAAAAAATCTTCAAAATTAAAAATTATAGAAAATACCAAAAAAAATTCATTCGTTTCTCAAATTTTACACAAAAACGAATTCACGAAAGAAGAAAAAAAATAAACTGTACCAAGAGCCCAACTATAGGTATCCTTGTCCTAGAAAACGCTTATACGTATAACCATATGTATAACCACTTCTATTACTCTTTCGAGACAAATTAAACCTTTCATATAGCTTCCTTCATTCGTTTATTTTCATCTCCCATTCCAACACTTCGATCATTTCGACGTAAAATCACGACGCAATTTTTTCACTTCTCTACCTCGCAAACTCCATTGAAAAGCGCGCTTTCAATTCGTATTCTCTCATCACTTCGCCTTCCATTTGCGTCATCTCAGCTCATTTCGTCGATTCGATCGCACAGCTACGAACGAATTTCCATCTGGATAAATCGTCGCCGCGCAGGAAGCAATTACCGAAAATTTCCATCACCGAAAAGCGCCCCTATAGTCTAAGTATCCGGAAAATTTCGCCCGTTTCTTTGAAATCGAACCAATTCCACCACGATATCGTTTCCTTTTTAACGACTGCCGCAAAAGTTATACGTACGCGAAACCGACGGTATAAAAAATGGCTCGTAAATTTCGTTCGTCGCGTTACCCTCGACGAGTAATTCTTTTCTTTCCACTTTTCGACGAGGAAAAGGAAGCAGGAAGTTAGCTTTGGGGAAAATGAGTATTTGGAATTTTTTTCCCGATTTAACCAATTGGGAGTTGATTTTTGACGAAGCTTGTCCGTCACCGTAACCTCGATAAAGACGAGGTATTAGGAGCGTAGCTTGTCAAATTGTCGATACGACTGTTCCCAGAGTTGAAGGTGAAGTAGAAAACTTTTGTTCTCACATTACGTGAGCTGGAAATCGTGAAATACGATCACAAAGATCGATTTCATTCTTCGAAAACTTAGAAAAAGTTCATGTAAAAATTCTGTCTACTTTGATATTGAAGGGGATGATTAAAAAAATTGGGAACTTCGAAACAGAATTTAAAACATTCCTTTCATTCTGCTACAGTTTTTACATACTGATGAAAAAATTTTATTCATCATCCATCACCGATACTGAAGAGCCAAGTGATAAAAAAGTTAAATATCTCGGCCATAGATTCATTTCCCAAGTCTTCCAAGATTACATCGAGATTTGAATTTAAATATTCATACCCAAACACATACTATAATCATAACCTAAATAATAAACATCGATAAATAAGTGGCCACAAATATCGCTACGACTGACTCAATCTATCGTGCTCGTAACGAGTTCTTCGAAGCCTGACACCGAACGGATGACTGCAATATCATCGCAAAACTCGTGTAAACTTTAGACGTCGAACTCCGAAAATTCCCAGAGGTGAATCGACGACGTTCGACCGAAGCTATTTAAAATTCGCAAATAACTTCGTACAGTACAGTCGACGAACTCGGCTTTCCGATGCTTCAGGGACATGTCAACAGGAAAAGACGCGCAATATCGGTTCAACGCCGAAATTTATACCACCGTTTGACGAAAGATCAATGGTCTTTTTCCGGCTTTGGCAACCTCGAAACAAAATTGAAATGTTTTTTTTTTTTTTTTACTCGCAAACATCACGACTTATTTATCGATGACGTATGGTAATCCAGAAGGGTAAGACTTACGAGGTAAGTTTAGCAGCATGACAACAGCAAATATAAATTCCCGAAAGCAGGAAACATGCAAACTACCCAATATTGAAATCCAATTTTTTCGAAATTTATATGAGAATACCCCTTCTCCCCCTCCCTCCCACACTAAATTCCTTGACTTCACATTTTACTGAAAAACCGTCTTAATTTTCCAACATTCCATCGTTAGTGCAATTAAAAAATGAGAATATCTAGCAGCCTCAGTAATCTCCATCGTGTTCGTTTTCAAGCACTTGAGAAAAAAATGTCTATTACTGTAACTTTTCAGAATCCTAAAATTTTTATTTATTGAATTGGAAATTATTATTTAATTATTATAGAATATTTTATTTTAATATTTAATTTTTTAAATTTAAATTTTGTTGATTTATTTATTTTTAATAAACAATAAAAATCATATTAAAAAAAATTATATTTATCAAAAAAAAAAAAAAAAAAACTAAATTTAATTTAATAAAATTAAATATAAAAAAATTAAATTTACTAATTCTCATTATTCCAATAAAAATGTGTACTTTACATGATGGGCAAATATTACGTACTTTAGATGTATATTTTTCATTGCATACAATACCTAATAGGTATTTCCAAGACCAACTCCAAGAACAGATTGGGTGTGTCTGTTATGGATTTTGTTAAGAACCAAGTTCTTCAAAAAGGTTTAGAGTTTCTCCAATCCAATAATTCATTAAAGTTGAGAATCCAATTTAATTAAAAACAACAACAACAACAATTATGAGAATATTACATCAAATTCATCAAAGTTAAGAATACGATTTACTAAAAAAAAAAAAATTAAGAGAATAAGTATAACTACAAATCTGTGTCCAAAACTGAACGATATTCGAAAATCCCTAAAAATCAAACAAGAAATAACTGACAACCCACAAAATATTCACAACATTTTGAGTCTTCTACAACGATACGGTCTCCTCTCTAAAATCTAACCATCCTAAAGGAGTAGAGGTGGCGTAATAACCAAAGCAGCTGAAAACGTCACCAGAAAAAAAAAAAAAAAGAATCACAGCCTTAACAAAAACAAACTCTATATACATGTTGAAAAAGTTATTATGAAATTTTAAAGTCTATAGTATTTACCTTGTAGTGCAAAAAAGGCACCTTAATTCAGGGACAAAAAGCCACTTTTAAAACCAAAAATTTTTTTAATAATTACCCATTTATTTTTTTTAATTCGTTAATAATGTTTTTAAATAAAGATTAGTATAAAAAAAAATTGAAAACTATCACGATTCGAATTTAAAACATGTGAAAAGATACTTCAGAATAATCTTTATTTTCATTTGTTCATTAAAAATTTAATTTAAAACGAACAAAAAAATGGTCTTAAGTATCTCAAATCCCCTCCCCTCCCCCTTTCCTAAATTCAACTTGTTTTTTTTTTTCAAATTAAAAACTCAGCTGAAAATAGAAAACGAAAATACTCACCTTGGAGATTGAGTTCATTTCTCCATTCTTTTGGAGTTCAGTAAAAAATAAGCAAGTGGCTACAATTTTTTCAATATAAAAAATAAAATAAAAATAAAACCATTTTCCAAAATTTTCGAATGATGTGTCACACGAAAGCATTAAAAGAGTTTTCAAATGTACTCATAAAATCGAGAATTATACCACTTGCCCCCGAGTCTCACGAGTGAGAGGGGGGATGTGTTGAGAAAAATATTCGATTGTTTGAGCTCGAATAAACAATGTATTTCGATTCTAAATTGGACTCATGGTTCGACACAGGTAATCACTGTTATAGACGATATGACCCCCCCCTCCCCCTCTTCACCGACACCTATATCTTATGTACTGGACTCTTTATATCATGTTCGATTACAATTCATAATTTAGATACTTGTATAGTAATACGAACATAGTTCCAGGATGAGAGCATGAGACACCAATTATTCGTGCCTAGTGATCTTCGGTTTAATTCCTAAATTGGAAATTTGGAATATTTTTCAACTGCGAGTTCCCAGCAAATGCTACAAGTGGCTGAAAATGAATAAAATTATAATATGCTACAGAAGGTAGCATATAACATCATTCCGAATATTCTCATCTACTCATTAAGAAAACAGAAAGATGAATAGATAGATAGATTGATTGATTGATAGATAGATAGATAGATAGATAGATAGATAGATAGATAGATAAACAGATAAAGGGATAGAGTTTTTTTAGTAGTTCTCGCATGGTGGTTATTTGCCATTTACACTATCAACTTGTATAAATTAAAAATCATGCTAATTAATGTCCGCAATGACTACAATTTTTAGAAAAAGTAAGGTATTCCGGCGTGAAGTAGAACATATTTTTACGAGCCATGATTTCAACATGTCTTGAAAGCTTCTCAAATTCAGAGAAATTTCATCGAAAATTTTATTTATTCGAAAGATTGTACACACTAAAATATGTAAACCTCGCACCACCCTCGAACACACGGAAACGAAACACGCATCCATAATACAGATACGCAATCGCCAAATAATCCCGCATACGCGTAAAAACCTCTTCACCAGTCGACACCATTACTAGGTCAGCCCTCGTAATGCCGCAACATTGGCGCGAAAATTTCGATCCATTTTCTCCTATCCAACAAGGTCGACTCTTGCACGTGTGTTACACCGGACGAATGCCATACTCGAGAAACGAAACAAAAAGAATCACGAAAAATATGGCCCACGAATTTCAACGGTATAGCGGTACACGCGGACATGAACGTCGTGGTAACTGTTACTTATACTCGCGAGCTATTCGGGTTAATAAACTTGTATTTAATTAAACGGCGCGTTGGTATTTTTATTTTATTTTTCCTCTTCTACGTTCTTGTTTACAGACAACATAATAACCGTTTTACGTTGTAAGCGGATTTTTATTATTATTATCATCGTAATTTTTTCTTCTTTCGCCTGCCATCTTCTGTATCGTTGAATGTAGATACGAGATGGCGTGTATGCGATGACCAACGACCGTATAATATAAACGTACGATATCATAGATGGTCTATACGCTGTCATCTTCAACGAGTCGATGACAAAACGCTTATTAAGACTCGTTTGGCGTTCGTATGCGCTCGACAGTGCACCTACGTATGTTCAATTAGAACGATGACTATAATACCTTCGTATACGACTTGACGTGTATCCGACAAAGCTACAATGAACGAGTATTGTACGTGGTGTCGCGAAAAAGACTCGCGAGTTATATTAACAAGGTTTTGGAGTATTTAATCTTTTTGCCATTTTCTAGCATCAACTTTTTTCTTTTTTAATAAAATTATACTTCGCTTTTTTATAGCTTCTAGATTTTTTTTCTCATATTTGTGAGCAGTACTCATTACATTTTTTGGATAATTTTTCTCATATTTTTTTTATTAATTTATGAGAATTTTTCAACTTTTTACACTTTTTTGATGATGTGGGCAGGGGGAGGGGGGAAGGAGATGAATATTATTTTAAATTTTTTTTTCGTTATTTATTTTTCAAAAGTAGTCGACCATTATTATTTTTTGTCCTGTTCCCATATGTTTCGGAAATTTTTGGTCCATTTAAAAAAATATATTTTTTCGAAACAATTTGCGTTTTTTTGTTTTTTTTTTCATTTTTCAAACAGGTATTTTGGAGAATTTTTTAATTTCTTATATAACACTTTTTTTGGTTTGTGTTTTACTTAAAATTTCCTTCAGGCATGTTTAATTAGTTCAGAAACGTATTGAAGAACTTTTCCAAGGGGGAGGGGGGAGGAGGAAGTGAAAAGAGAAATCAAAAATTCATCAATCATACTTCCTACTATTTTTTGAACGTGGAAAAAAATGGATGATGTAAAAAAATATTCTTCGATTGTTTATAATTTCCTGCATAGGTGTTTTATCGTACATTACGTCAACTTGAAGCCCGCTCCCCCCCTCCCTCAACTGGTACATCTCTGTACTTGTTTTTTGTTACTTCGGGTCCTAGTATTTGAATCAGAAGAATATAAGAAATTACGAGTTCATAAGGTATGGAATATACTATCCTGTTTCAGAAGGTTGTGAGAGGGATTACAAAAAAAAAAATAATTTCGATAGTTAAAAATTAATTTGTCGATTTATTTTATGGTTACATCTTTCAGTCATTTTTTCCATTTTCTGGACATTTTGAGGTAATTTTGACCACACAGATTTAAAACATCGAGTTTTTCATCAAGTTTTTCGTTTTTCTTTTTTTTACCACTTTTTGAATATTTCAGAGATTTTTTGAATTTTTTTAGAGAATATTATTTTTCTTTTTTATTAATGGATTTTTTTGTACATTTATCAATATTTCAACATGTTTTTTGTTGCATCATATATTATCATATTTGAACTAGAGAAATTTGCACAATAATACAACCACAATACATGGAAGAGTTGCTGGAATAAGGCTATGGTGGCAAGTTGTTTCACAATTTTCAAATTCGAAAATGAATTTGTCAACTTCTTCCATGATTTTTTGCATGTTTTGGATACTTTTAAATGTTTTTTCATTTTTTTGGGCATTTAGGATTTTTTTGTGTTTTTTGAAATCCTCTATGTTTCTTTCGTTACTATTAAAGTATTATTATATTTATTATTTTTGATTTTGGGTGCAAATTTTCCATTATTTTCAACTTGACTGAAAATTATTAAAATAAAAATCCAAAAAATCAAATAAATTTTTTTTTTTTTTTTAGTAAAATAATATACATAAATATTATTAATATCAAATATAAAAGGAGAAATATATATTTATTTATTCATTTAACAAGCTAATTTAAAAATTAAGTCTAAATTTTTTTAAGAGCAGGGCTGAATTTTTTTTAAAAGATGCTGGGATTTTTTTTATTTTTTGTTTCTTGTAAAATTTATTCGTAATTTTTTCTTCCTAGTTTTTTGAGGTTTTATTGAATTTTTATGCATATTTGAATTTTTTGCAAATGTATTTCTAAATTCTCCAGGAAGATAGAGGATAGAGGAGAGTAATTTTGAATATTTTAGGAAATCTTCGAATCTGATTATTTCAAAGTTTTTTCAAAGGGGAGTGGGGAGGGGGTTACATTTTTCACATAATCAAACTCTCTCTGTTAGCCTTAGAAGTTTCCTTTATTTTTGCAAATTCCAACGTTCCCACTAATATTTTGCGTAATTTTCTTACTTCTGACAATTTTTTCGTACATAATAAAAGATTTAAAAAATAACTTTTCTCATTGTACGATGAATCAAGTTCTAACTGAACAACATCTCATCCCTTCAAAGGCTCTATAACTCCATCATTTTTGATAAAGGCCTATTAAATCCATTTCATTTTGTCTTCTTTACCATAGGATTCCTTCACCTCCTCTTCAAAGAGAACATAACACCAGTATCCTCCCACGTCATGACTCCTTCGACTGATTCAGCGATTCCTTAACACGGTACAACAATCGATAAACGATACTCGACCAGCTATAATTTTAATTCCGCAAACGATGCGTTACACATAGTACCTACACACGTATTCCCACCCACGAATGTATACACGTAGAAACGCGCGCGTCGTGAAAATTCATATCTGACAATGAAGTTGGCTTGTAACAATTTGTCACTTTGGCATTCGCCGCGTACAATCCGCGTATCCTATCTGTAGTCATCCGTTGAATATATATGAATAGATGCGGAGCTCCGCACGAAGGGCGAATACGAGGAAAGCCTAGTATACAACTCGTGTATGTAGCTGGTATCTTTGTATTCGCTTCTTCACCGCCCCTCCTTCCTTGCTCGTTCGATCTTTACGTTGCAGTTATAAACGCCGAAGGTAAAAGTTATACAGGACGCGCAGAATTTACACGTATAGCATGGTGCGTATATAAAGTGTTTTATATTACAGTGTTCCTACACACACTGAGCTATACATATTCTGTCATGTGATCGTAATATACGAGTACTCGAATAGAGTTCTTATACGCCTTCGTAATACTCGTACGTTCGCCACCGAGAATCCGGAGCGATACAAGTACAGATTATCATCGTCGGAATTCGTTCGCCTCTTTTTCTACGCACTTCGTACGATTTTTTTTTTCGATCTCGTCGGTCGCGGTCGCGATCTCCACCCTCTCCCCCCTCTGACAGTATGTTCACTAGCGAAGTCTACTGCTTATAAAGTTTCCTTCCCACTCATCACTCACTACAAGAGACTTCTCTGGGAAAATATTGGGCGGGGGTGAGAAAATGACATTCCAAGCTCACAAGATCTTCTTCCTCACCCATCTGTTCAAGTGGAATTGAAAGTTAAAAGTAATCATATCAATATACATAGGTGTGATAGGTGTAATAGAGAAATGACAGCAATACAAGAAGATATCAAACACAATTATAAACAACTCATCACTCCTTCTCTCTTACATCCCACCCCGCCCTGGACGACTACAGCTAACTATTTGGCAAAAATGTAAAATCGAATCGTTCAACTTCAATCATTGAGTATTCCGAAACATAAATAAGATCTTGTAAAACCTCACACTTCCAAGGAGTGTATCGTGAAAGATTTTTTGACGAAAAAACCAGATAAGAATAATGTTTTGAGTTCAACTCGAATGATTTATCACATTTACAGGTCCATTAAATCACTTTACTAGCACGAAGAATACATTGCAAATGAAAATACAAAAATAAAAGATACAATCGTCGAAGTTTTGGCAACTTTGTAGTCTTCAGCGAGATTAGTTCGGGCCCTTTTCCTCGTAATTTGGATCCAAAAACATAAAAGCAATTCAACTCACTTCATAACGTTTAATTCGAGTATAATAGGAGGCTTGAACTTTTTTCACGTGAATTCAGACACCTACATACGTAGATATCCGGTAAGGTTCGCTTCACTAGTACCTCATGTGTATATTTTTTCTTCAATATGTTATTAATATTTTTCTGGACTCACCTGAAAATAAAAAATAAAAAAAATTATAAATATTTGAAATTTTATTCTAACGTATAAAAAAATAAAAAACGGAATGAAATATAGATAAAATGATTTTTCATATTTTTTATCATTATTTTTCTTATCACCAACGCTAAAATTTAATAAAATAGTGAATTACACAAATTTCCAAATACATTTTCCCTACTTCCAATTCTCAAAACTTCACACAGTTGAAATTGGGGGAGGGGAGAAGATACTATCCGTGAAATTTGGTAGGGGCAAATCAAAGCTCCGAAAATTTCGATTGCAATTTCATACGACGAAAGGAGCCTAAATGACTAATATATTCGAATCTAAGCTTCTTAAGAGAATAAGGAAATTCATAAATCGTTCTCATCTCGTGAAATGCACCAGAGGCCTCGAATTTGATAAAGTTGAACTTCATGTAAATACTGAGGTCGAATAGTAGACTATTTACTTGAAATGCAACGTCATACGTGCCGTTGGAGGGAATAAAAAGGGGTTACAACCCTCAAAATAAAATAGATGGGTAGGTGAGGGGGAGGGAGGGTAATTGAAAATTGGAATTCGCAAATTATCGATTCATATGAGTGAATGAGCTCAAATAGCCAAGTTACATGCAAAATGTCAGCGTTTTGCATGCTTTCAGGATCCGCAGATGTTGGTTGAAATTCGAGAAATATGGACTCATATGATTCCATCGAGTTCGTCATGAATTTTAAAACAATGTTGAGCATTTTGTGTCAGGAAAAAAGAAGAAGTTACTGAATAACTTTGGTCACTACATTTTTTTTCGAATTTTCCTAATTATTATTTTTTTTTAATCTCAACTGCTGCAAAAAATGGGAGGCAAAGATCTTGAAATTTTATTCACGATCTCATACAAAATAATGAAATGAGGAGTACAACATATCTCTCACATCACTTCCTACGTGAATTTGAAGGGATATTCACAAAAAAATTGAAGATAATTCAAGAGCTGATTCTTCGAGCGAAGAGGAGTGGAAGAGCTGAATGCGAAAAATTTGGCAACACCGTAAGTTTGCAAAATTCACCACGAAAAAAAATTCAAAGTATTTTTTTTATGCACCTCCCCCCTTCCCCTCCGTTCACAAAAAAATCGTTGATTCGTATTTTTGTATTTTGCCAATGAATACGGAAATATCATCGTTTGTTTTTGCTGATTTGACAATTTTTTTCTCATCAACATTGAAATTTGAAAAATTATATTTCTTCAATTGTTTTTGTGGTTTTTTTCAGGACCAAGATTATCATATCTTTATTTTCATTTAATATCCACTTGAAAAAAATTTCGGCTATACATCATTTTGAAAAATTAAAGAATCACGAAAATTTAAAGAGAAATGCCAAGTTTTTAAATTTATTTATTTTTACTCCCTTCTCCCTCCCACAATTTCTTCCCATTTTAGCTTATTGTTCTAAGCAATGAAAATACGTAAAAATCGTGAATTTATTTTAGAGTTAATTAAATCTTTTAAATGTTTAAAAAATTATTTCGTTTTTTTTTTTTTTTTTCATCAACACCAAATGTGAGAAATCATGACTTTTTAGTAAACAAAATTATTTTGTAATTATTTTTCTCCTATATCGCTCTTTTAATTTGGTTACATTATTTTCAAATTTTTTAGCAGCAATCGAGATAGAAAAATGGAAGAATTAAGAAAAAAAAATCGAGTCATCAAAATTACTTAATACTAACATCCAATTTTCTTCACAAAGAAATGCTTAATTTTCTTATTTTTTGGTTCTCAAATGAATTCAAGATCACCTGAAGAACATCATCATGTACAACCAAAACATAATAATTTTTCTTACAATGAATATGGTGAATATTCAATTATTAAAAATAACTAAATACTGAACGAATTCTGCTTCCATAAAGCTAGCCATCTCTACTCAGCAGTCAAATATCTCGAATCTCGAAGAACATAAAATTCGCGACACACGATAATATACCTGCATCACATTGTAAATAAGTAATCGCGTGTTCACCCGTAAAATTGAATCCGATTGGCTATCGTGCACCGGTCTACGATTAAGTTAGTTCGAGCCATTTGGGAAAAAAACGCCAAACGTCAACCCATAGAGGTCCAGTAGCGCGGAAAATAAGCCTGGCTGTCATGCAGCTGGCATTGGTAATTAATGTAAGGGCTATAGTACATCTTTCGGTCGATGTCGTCCTAATGCTATATGGTCACATACGTAACGAAAGGAAAACAATTTCAGAGTGTTGTTTCTTCCAACACTCGATACCAGCTCTAATACTTGCTCGTCATCTCGCTAAATGGGTAGATTGCTTTTACTCTGCTTGCATAAATGGCTGTCTACTCGTATTTAGGTGTACTGTATTCGTTTCGTGTGTACAAAGGCCTTAAATACATAGTCTAACGTGTTGACCCTTCGTTATGTAAACAGTTTATACTATTACTACGTACGTTCATTCGTATACATCGAAACTATACGACTATTCGTGTTTTATTGTTGTATAAATATGTTTGCTGGTGATTGCGCATATATACCTTTTAAATGGATGTTTAACTACCGAATTTACATTCGGAAAGATTGACAGCCCAGTGAATCGGCAAAAGGTATCGGTTACGTCCCATGTAATCGCGCCTCCTATAAACCGCTAGATCCGCGTCCCTCCTCGTCTACGGTTGCGGTGATTAAAGGATGTAATTAGGAAATTGGTTCGAGTATTTCGTGAATGAAGATACACGTGGTATGTGGAACCTGTGGATTCAAGTGGATGCCGATGAGGGAGTATGGAGTGGTTTGATAGCGTCGGGTAGCGGTTTCGGCGGCGTCGACAGTGGCAAGGTATGTGTGGCGGCTCTTTGTATTTGGTTACTGGTTTGTTTGATTTCAGTTCGTGCACGTTATTCAGTCGGTATTGTGTAATGTACCCGAACGAAAACCAACTGAATCTTTCTTTTTCATCATCATATTCGGATATATTTTCAGAAAAAAATGTTTTACTAATTTTTATTTTTTTGAATGAAAAAAAGCTGAGTCGAAGAAGAAAAATTTTTTTTTTTTTTTTTATTTACGAGATTAATTTCCACGAAATGACCTAGAAAATGTAAGATAATGATTATTGATGCTCGGTGAAGTAACATTTTTAATTTTTCTGCAAAAAAATGTTAAATATACTATTAAAGGGAGTTTCACAGAAAAAAATTAATATCACAAGGTACTTAGTTTTGCAAGAAGGAAATAGAGGAACTTGAAGGTACAAATTTCTGTAATCAGAAATATTTTTCAAAATTACAATGGAGTATTAATTTCCAAGTAAGAATATTACATCGATGTTGCTTTGATACAGAGGCTCAAAACAAAAAAAAATTTAAAATGGCTGAAAATTATATTGTTTTTTCTTCCTTTTTATTTCGACATTTCAAATTATTTGTGATTATATTTTCTCAATATTCATTCCATTTTCGATTTTTCATCATTATTTTCATTTTTCCAGAGCTTTATTAATGCTAGTTTTTTTTTTTTGTATTTTTAAATTAATTTTTTAATACTTTTCACGTATCGTTTTCTTCTTTTTGGAGGGGAGCGGCAGGCTGAGGAAAGGAATAAAAATTTGTTGATCATCATTTTGTTTCAATTTTATCATAAAATTTGTTATTTTTTAATTTTTTTGTAATTTCTTTCGGGATGCCGTATGCTCACTTAGTGGACAATAAATTAATTTTTTTTTGTTCTTGATCTTTCTCCGTTAACGTGACTTATAATTCGACAAAAGTCAGAGGCACAGACGTAGTTGTACATATTTATCTGATGAAGTCGCAAAGTTGTGGAGTAAGTCAAAGAGATGAGAAACTAAGCTCTCGTTATCTTGTAAGAGTTCGGAAGGAGATGATGGGAAAGGAAGTTTAGAAGAAATGCAAATGAAATTAATGCAATGAAATACGAGTAGAATGCATTGTAATCATATGCGAGCTGTTTTGATATTTACTAAACTTACAGCTCTCAGCATGTGTTTTTTTTTACATTATGATTTTTATGGGATTTCTTTTTAATTTTTCAGAGTTTTTGAAAAATTATGCAATCATCTTTATTTTCTATTTTTTTATTTTTATTTTTACGCTATTTAAAATAAATTAATTTTTTTCCCCGATTTTATTCATCAACTTTTCCATAAAGTTATTTCGCAC